>JASCZW010000455.1:0-286590 GCA_034211315.2 Aedes japonicus | reverse complement strand
GCTGTGGCTTCAGCCTGCACAGAGTTGAATATACTTGATCCTAAACTTTATCATCATGTAAGGATTATTAGGGAAGTAGTTTGTTATAAAATGCGTTAGTAATGGTTTTGCGTTTCCTCAATTCTAGCAGGTTTTACAAGGTATACTTATGGATCCGGTTTGATTTTACAATTGGTAACTTTGATTTTTGAGCGACTGTCGTTTCCGGTACCGATGACGTTTATAAATGGTTCACGCGATTTTAAATAGAATGCAATGTATGTATAAATGAAGTACATAGCACCAAAGTTAAGGTTGGGTATGTGCAAGTTAATAGTACTGGTTGATTATAATACAACAATTCTATCAGGACAGTTTCAAAGTACTGATAACGATGCTCTCCTCCCCTTTAAGTAACGGAAATCCTCTTCCGGGTTAATTTCGTTAAATTTTGCTTTTATGGTTTTCTTTTCCTTTTCAAATTTGATTTATGTAGATGAATATTTCTATAATCTACAACAGTTTTTCGTCGATTGGTTCTAACGGTTTGCCTTTTAAATTTTGGCTTCTTTTTATTGGGTATGCCTGAATTTTAACAAATATTACGAGTCTCTTTCTGAAAATTTTGGCTCTATTTCACGATTTTTGTTGTGTCTATCGATTAGACGGTTTTTTGTTAATTTCAAAGTTAGTTCAGATTTCGCACAAAGATTTGGCCTTGTTATCAGTATTTCGGATGTAGAGCTCTTCATCTTGATCCCAACAATTTCGAGAGTTTAGCTGGTGATGAGTATCGTTGCAGCGTATAATCAAGTTAGCATTTTATATATCTTTACAGAGATCGATATTTAGCTTTAATAAATCATAAAGATTTCATAGAGCAGTTCGAAACGTTCAACAGATTCCATCACCTGGCGATCAGATGGTAAATAGTGGCGTTTTGGAGCGTTAGCCCTGAAGAGAATCACGTAATTTTATGGATTTTAGCGTAACCCATTGTCGCACGATCATTTTTAAAAGGCAAGGGGATACACTTACTATGCCTTTATTTCCGGAAGAGATCTGATTTGACAGGGATTAATATCGCGACGGATAATTTATTCAGCTGCGTAAAGTTGAAAGAAGATATGTCGATCCGCAATAGCATTAACAATAATAGCGGCGCAGCGGCACTGACGGGGTCATTCAACAGCTTTCAGCAAGAACAGAGGTTAATAAACCATGTCTTTTTCGGTTTGGGAACGCTGGAGATCTCAGACACTACGCCGTTAGATGCAAACATTGTAAACTTCAATTTTCCACCTCTGAAGGTCCGTAGCCAGACTGATGTGTACAATGATTTATTGAAAATGATTTGCGCGTTACCAATATTGCCACCAGGGAAAGGCAGCGACCTGTTGGTGGTATCCTGGAAGAATCTTACCGGCTATGGTACACCGGTATACGGCATGTTCTTATCCCAGGTGATACCATGTAGCCTGCGGCACTTTGAAGATTGTTTGACCAAATGATTGTTGGCTGCCATCTGATCAAACCCCACATCAGAGCAATAGCGCAGCGCTGCCGTGCCAGAGAAGAGCAGCGGTCAGTCAGCGCGGTCTGCTGGGGACAACAGGTATCGAGAGAACCGTCCGTGTTACATTTCAGAAGTCAGTATTAATACTAACCAATTGTTCAACCAGCCAGCCTGAATGGTCAGTCATTGAGGTCTTCAAATTTGCGCTATAGTCAGCGTCATATCGTGTAGCATAAACAACAGAGAGAAGAAGATGTGTCAATCGATGGCAGAGTTTTTCAATAATATAACTTCACTTTGTTGGCAAGTAGGGAATGGTGCTACGGCATTGGTCCTTCCGTGTATCCCGCGATAGAACGCTGCCAGCGTCAATGCAGGTTTAGCACCATAGAATAAATTTTCAAAATCAATGCTATAGCATGCTACGTATATTCAATGTATTACAAACCAAAATAAGGATCTTTCATACAGAAGAAGGCTTAAAAATTTTAAAAGCCTTTATTAATTTGAGAACTCCAAAGAGTCAGAACCTTCAGTTTTTTCGTTTTAAATAATGACTACTAATTTTTTCTGACAATAACTGAATAAACTGTGTTACTTTCGAAATTACACAATGAATTAATAAATAGTTTGAAGTTTTGAGAAGTCACAATAATTTAAATATTATGGATATAATGTCCAAAGAAACACAAATATGTCTGAGAAGTGTCCAGACTGTCTTAAATGTATATAATTTTGTTCAATGGGCCTGAATAACTGAAATGCCTGAACTGAAAACAGAATCTTAAAGAATGATCGATGAAACAAAATAGAATTAATTGAAAAGAATATACTTTCCCAATTGATTCAAATACAGATAACAGAATAAAATCATCCGTTTTTTACTAAATTGAATATGGTTCAGCTCATTTTGCGCGAAGACCAGCTTCTTTGGCACTACACAACTTATATTAGAAGAATCAGCATTGAGTGGTTGAAGAATTCCGTCAAGGTCAGATTATCTGTCTCGCACCTCTTAAAAAAAATTGTGGATTTGCATAAATGGAACAACCCAGTTTTACTTCCACATGAATGGTACCAAAGGCCATTCAGCTTTTATAGTCATCTGAATTTACGGGCACCATAACGACCTTCTTCATCAGCGTCATTCAGCGCGTCGAGCCTTTTAGTTCTTACATATTTTAGGGAAGTACTGAAAGTCAATCCCAGACAAGGCGAGATTGAGGATCTCAAGGCTCTGAGCGAATAACGATTCAGCCAGTGGTTTTTATAAACTACGCTGGAGAATAACACTACACTTCCTTTCAAAGAAATCACGTCCGATTGATGTGGAGACGTCATCTGCAGTTTGCAGGTTAAAAGAACTGCGTCCAGAGACGCAGAAGAGACTGGGTTGTTCAATTTTGCAGATGCCGGTAATTAAATATTCAGCTAACGGAAGACACCAACTTAAACGGCAGAAAGAATGGCAGTGTTCAAATAAAGAAAATCTTGTGGTAGACAACAATGCAAAGAATAAATGATTGTTCAAAAATAACGCGATAATAGCATCAGCCAAACGTCCCCGTGATATCAGTGAATTAACTTGGTAGAGAGTTTATTGTACCAAATACAAGAATGAATCACCAACTGGAAAATGAACCACGTGTAGAGAAGACAATACCTTCATAGTCCATGTGCAAACAAATTTTTTCAGAACAATAATTTTCAACTAGTTCGTTGGGGAACTTCAGTTTAATGTCAGCATCAGGTTTTGGTAATGAAAACAGATCGCGATAAACATCACGTCATGCTGACAACATCCGCGGTAATTGTTATATTAGCGGTAGAAGAAGGCATCAAATGACGGCGAGAACGACGGTAGTCGATTGATTTCACCAAATAGAATGAAAGAGTTGCCGCAGTTGATGAAATACGCGATTATCGAAATAAGGTGAAATTACCATTGTACCGGTGCCGCCCGTCTGAAGATTGCCAGACAGCTGTATTATCTACAACCACCGGCGTTCATAAGGAAATGTCCGTTGCAGTTTAACGACAACCGTGTATTCTGAAAGCACAGTTTGTTTGCATGTTGAGAATTTTCCGTTGATGGTACCGGGACAGCACAACGCGCCAGCGCCAGAGAAGGGCACGTCCAGCGTTCAGCCATATATGGGCCTGGATTGCGTAACGCATGATCACTGTTCAACTTTGGGAGGATGGTTCAATACGCCAGCGTGTTCATCATTAACTTTGCCGAGCACAATACGTCAACTCCAGATTGCCAAAAGTCGGCTATAATTTTTCGGAATTTTGCCGGGGCCATATGGTCGGTGAGACGTTTACGCTATCTTTACCAGCATCGCAGAAAACTTTTTGCTGTTTTACCGCCACCAGAAATGACAATTGCGCCAGCGAAGCCGCGGTCTAAACGTCTTGAATATGTCACCATTACATATTGCACTCTGCTGGACAGAAACATAGTTTTTATGTTCGCTTTCGCAGCGATCCAGCGCGAGAAGTTTTATCCTTGGGGTAGCGCAACAGATCAATGACAATTCAACAGATGCAACGGGCAAGATAGTTTTACAATGGCACACCAGATGCATCCGTCTTAATGCTTCTGCGGCGAAGAGGGCATTTAAAACTCTGCTCGAGTTGACGAAGAAGCACCGTTCATACGGTGGCCCGGCTTCTCGCCAGCCCTTTCAGCGAGATTGCACTTCGTCTGGTAAGTTAACGCAGCTGTTCGATTTTGTCAGCGATCTTCCGGCAGCCATTGTTAACAATGGTTTATCGCAGCCATATTTGTTCTACGACCGCCACGCGCCAGCATTTTTAATACGCTGGGAAATCAGGCTAGCACTTCGCTGGCACCAAACGATGTTAAACGCTGAGGAAACTGATTGGAGCAAGACCATAATTTTATTTTTCGACCGCCTTTACCATATTACACCACTGAGGACTAAAAGGAGGGCTGCTGCTGATGATCCTGGAGACGAGAGAAGGTCCTGGTTCGTGTGGTAGTCCGTTGGAGTCCACAAGAACTGCCAACAGGCCCAGAGGGACTACACATTGATGGCCCTGGACAGTTTGTTGACTCACCATTTTTCAAGGCCCCAAGGGGCAAGAGCAAGAAAATGGGGGTAGAATGGAAAAAACTAAAACTCACAACGTTTGAATATAAATTGTCAGAATGATTATAACTGGACACAAACACCGGGCCCACACTAACTGCTGGCATTCCAGTATCTGCATTAGTCTTTATAAAAATCAGTTATTGATTTGGCTCTGAGCTACAATCCAAAGTCAACATCATGCTATACATCTAATGGTTGTTAGTGATGTCACATGTCAAGTATGTCTTATTAAGGTGTGTTGATTGGAACTTATATATATATATATATATATATATATATATATATATATATATATATATATATATATATATATATATATATATATATATATATATATATATATATATATATATATATATATATATATATATATATATATATATATTTATATATATATATATATATATGTATATATATATATATATATATATATATATATATATATATATATATATATATATATATATATAAGTTGAGAAAGATTATATATATATTATATATATATATATATAGTATATATATATTGTATATATATATATATATATATATATATATATATATATATATATATATATATATATATATATATATTACAGTTGTATGTGGCACAAAAAATGGTATTCATAATTTTTAAATGAATTTTCACAGCTGGGAAGAAAATTGTAACTGATTTAGATTGATTTTGTGTAAATGATAAGTCTGCTAAGCACTGAATAATAAATGTTCAAACCGTGTAACTGAGCAACTGAATGTCTACTAAAAGTCAAAAACAACACAATGTAAATTTTTCTGAGTGTAGAAAGATATGGATATATATATATATATATATATATATATATATACAAGTTGAGGAATGTTGGTAATATTTGTAGTCAACATCTTAAATGTTCGAATTTGTGAATCTCAACCACTAATGAAAGCAGCATCCAGAAGAATGTTAAATCACCATATGGCAGTTGGATATAGTAGAAGCCTGTGATTCAGAGAGATCACCAAGTCATTGTTTAAATGGTCAATCATAATTATCTATATATATATATATATATTATTATTATATATATATATATATATATATATATATATATATTATTATATATTATATATATTATTATATGCTATATATATACATATATATACATATATATATATATATATATATATATATATATATATATATATATATATATATATATATATATATATATATATATATATATATATATATATATATATATATATATATATATATAATAGAGCGAGAGAGCATATATATATATATATATATATATATATATATATATATACACGTAGAAAAGGCACGGGAAAAGGACCTGAGTCTCGAGCTTTGAATCTCAGTCCGAGTTTTTAACATCAATGCCTGAACGCTCGGTTGTCTTTTGTCGGTTCAGGGGGAAATGTACAAACTGAGTTCTCGTCAAACTTTTAGCTTTAAGCAAACTGTCAAGTATACCGAAAACTCGGCTGACAAAAAATAAATCCAATCATCAATGGAATCGAACAACGGTTTGCCATTCTAAATAATACTCGTAACACTGTCAAACAAACTGATCTTGCAGTAGCTACGGAATTCATGTCCGGCCTAGACTGGTCATGGTTCTGTCAGAAGACATTGTTTGCTGAACTCTTCAAATGCATAATCCTCGTCCATCACACAAACGTAGCATTTTCCAGTTGTTTTTTTTTTCATTTTCACCAGAAAACATCAATATCACACAATAGGGTGGAATTTTGGCAAAACACATATAACGTGGCAATTAATGGAGAGATAAAATGGCAGCTCGATTTTTCAGGTCTTATTCAAGCCAGCTAAAACAAACTGAGTTTTTCGCGTAGACATAGCTGTCGCGTAATTGACGCAAAGTTTGACGTTGTAAGAATATCTCCTGACGAATGCGTACAGATAGCTTACCGGAGTTCTCTAGGGTTCGTGCACCGATCTCTCTGAATATCCCAAGCATCACCCTACTGTTCGGTCTCATCTTTCATTTTTAACTGTCAAATACATCAGAGAGAACGGAAACTCCGGTTTGGTCTAAAGAGATACCCGAAAACAGTATATATAAGAACCGAACGATCTATTCGGTTTCTTTGTTGATAAACCGATGTGGCTCGGTAGAAAATTCAACCGTAGTTCGGTGCGCTTTATATATATCTATATGTGTATATATATATATATATATATATACATATGTAGGTATATATATATATATATATATATATATATATATATATATATATATATATATATAGTATATGTATATATATATATATATATATATATATATATATATATATATATATATTATATATATACATATATCTATATATATTATATATATATATATGTTATATATATATATGTATATATATATATATATATATATATATATATATATATATATATATATATTATATATATATATATATATATATATATATATATATATATATATATATATATATATATATATATATATATATATATATATATATATATATATATATATATATATATATATATATATATATATATATATATATATATATATATATATATATATATAGTATATATATATATATATATATATATATATATATATATATATATATATAAATATCAAGTATAGCGTAGTTGCTACCTGTTACTGATCAGAACTAGTGTAATTGCACAGAGAACCACATAGATGCAGCTTGGGAGTAGCTTTGCATCTTCAATGTACAAGTTCACTAATTCTATTTAAATATCAGTACCGGCGCCGGCCACGTCCTCACGGTCTTTGGGGAGGGGGGAATATATATATATATATATATATATATATATATATATATATATAAAGACCGCGCATAGCGTAGTTGCTACTCCGTTACCGATCAGAACTAGTGTAATTGCACAGAGAACCACATAGATGCAGCTTGGGAGTAGCTTTGCATCTTCAATGTACAAGTTCACTAATTCTATTTAAATATCAGTACCGGCGCCGGCCACGTCCTCACGGTCTTTGGGGAGGGGGGAAGGATGATTAGTTTGACAATCGTTGGTTAGAGACCGTGTTTACCTCTACGTCTCCACAATTGTCAAGGGAAGGATAGTTTTTGTGTTAGTGAGGCAGGTTTATTTTTAGATCATGGATTCACTGTGGTAAGTGATGCGATCAAAGAGAGCGCAGTAGACTGCTTTTTATTTTAAACCTAGTGATGACAGAAAGAGGCAGATGACAAATGACAAGGAAGGGGACGGGCCTGGGATTGAACTCCCGACCATCTGCTCAGTAAGCATAACGGATAACCACTGAGCTATCCAGCCACGTCTGAGTAAAATTTCAGCTTTTACTAAACAATAACTCAATTTTATTGAGTATATTCCGAGGAATATTTAAATATGTGAGCCGAAAAGTAACCGTGTTTTCTGCATGTGATGCTGGCGGTGGACTAAAAAGTTGTGTTGCTGTCGAATGTTGATAATTTCCTCCACTTGCTCCCGCTGCTAGTGTTGCCTTTTCGTTTCATTCCTACTAGTGTGCCTGTATTAGTAGAGTGACGACACTGTCAAAATTGGAACCGAAATTTTCTGTCAGTGTCATTCCAATCGAGCAGGCGACCTGTCAAACGCATGTGAAGAAACAATAATAAGTGTGCCTGTATTAGTATTCTCGAGTACTTTTTCAAACAGACGTATCTGATTTTGTAAACAACGAGGGGAAGAAAAATTCAAACGTAAATTTCTCAAAACTCTCAGCACCCTCAAGGAAAGTATCATTAGCATGATGTTTGGAAAGTGTTATTCCTTGTATTGGTGGCCCTAGTTTGGATGAAAGTACTAAGGGTTTCAAGAATTAAACGTTTGAATCTTACTTTCCCTCTTTGTTTACAAAATCAGATGCGTCTGTTTGAAAAAGTACTCGAGTATTCAGCATTAATATTCAGTGTTGTCAACTCAAAGCATCGGGGATGCCAAATTTGTTATTTTCACAGGGATGACATGGCGTCACTCTACTAATACAGGCACACTAATTCCTACATAACGAAAGCTTTTCTTAGTTTTTTGACAGCCACTGCATTTTCCGGAAAACGATGACTAGACCGAAATGCGGAAGTTCCGAGATTCCGAATTGTATTTCGATTGCTCGGAAATGAGAAGAAATGAAGTCTTCAAAGTAAACAATCTGTTTATTGATAGATTGGTCATACATTCAACTGTATGAGCTTGCAAATAGCTCATACAGATAAATTTTTGAGAAGCCTCTAGTTGATTCTAGTTGTCGCATAATGTCCAGGAACATCTCCCTTGGCATGTGGAAACGCGGAAAGTGTTTCTAGTTGTATGTTTGCGTGTCGCTGAAGTAGTCTAAGAAAAGCTGATGACCGGAATGGAAATCACGGTCGACTATTGGGCGTTATCCAGGATGTGACCCTCTCCGTTTAGACTCTTGTTTATCCGCTGCCAAACTATAAATCAGCATTATTTAATATCGTTTTAATTAAATGCATGCATTCACACACTCACCTTTAGCCAAACAAAAGAGCAAGTATTCCTTGTTGTCAGTTTACGATGCACTACTGGCATTAAAAATTATTTGGTCAAACCAATCAATCGCAAAATGTCTGTGAAAAATCTGCGATCTCCGAAAAAAAATTCTGATCTCTGATATTGAATGATCGACAGGATGACAGATGTTGGCGGGTTTAACAACAAAAAATACAACACCGGTGCGGGGAACGCAAAGTTGGTCTATTTTAGCTATGAAGTTTTTTTTCAGAAGCAGATAATTTATCATCTCCATGCAAAGCGCTAGGAGCGGACAGTAATTTTATTGCTAGAACAAATAGACATGAAGAGAAAGTGTATTGATAGATCCGTAAGGGAACGGGAGGCTTTGAAATTGAATAGATGTAAGTTTGAAAACGAGCGGAGGGCATTTGAACGGTAGTATACAATCAGGCACATAACCCTTTGTCATACTACCCTATGCAGGATAGGCAAGGGGGGATTTCCTCTTCAATTACTTCCTCTTCTAACATTTTTACTCGAATAAGGTCGATATCGGAAACCTACCACTCAGTTCATTATTTACCTTATGCTTGTGTTTTGGTTTTCTGCTCTACTAATACTCCTACTGATTCTCACTTCTCACCGCTCTCTACTAACACCAGCGCACGCGAACTGTCATGCTGACCTATGCTGTAACTAGGGGTGTCTAAGCAGCGGCGCAACACTCCAGCCCGATATTTCCGGATTTACTTAATTTCTAACGCCGCTAGGTTCACAAGTTTCCCTTTTCGAGTGGCTTTTGTTCGTCGAACCATGTCGACCGTTGGTTGATCGTAGGAAGGTACTCTTTGCTTCATCTTTCCCACATTCGGTCTGCGAGAAACTGCGATCGCTTATAGACGTTGCTTAAAGCCTCCCCGAGATTTATCAATCCTTCATCCACCTTATAATCTGCTCCCGACACCGTTCCCCGTAGAAAATGATTCAAAATGATTCGGTGTCAGAGCCTCAGCTTCCTCCGAGTCCTGCGGCAAGTAAGTCAACGGACGCGTGTTTATCATATCCATTGCTTCTGCCAGTGTTGTCACCAGGATCTCGTCTGTCAGCTTTCTTCCGGCGTCAAGCGCGCGCGTCGCTTCTTTCACCGACCGTACCATCCGCTCCCAGTCACCACTCATGTGTGGGGTCCCGGTAGGTACACAGCAAAAAAAATTGTAATATACATCAACGTAATTGATTCTAACGTATTAAAAACCGATGTAATCACGGAAATACGATGCACAATAACATCCACTTAGTGGAATATTATATCGGTCTTCAAATTACATCACCAGAAAATTATCAGTTGCATGAACGTAATAATCACATATTAAAAACATAAATATTACACGAAAACCAATGCACATAAAGAACTCCGCAAAAAAATGTTAAATATTACACGACTTTGATGCTTTATCGCATTTTGTTTTTATGTAAAATTAAATCTCGCAACACTGTCAAACTTGTTCTTTTTTTTAGCGTATTCGTCACTCGTCGTCGTTGCTGTTCAAACATGAAAAACAGGGCGGCAAGGCACGCGATGTAACGGCCAAATGTTTACCGCTACTGTTCCTAGCATACCAGTGTGGCGTTCCGGATTCGGACGAAAAGTGTTGATGCGTCAGGTATTGCACAGATTCCAAGTGTCACCGAAAGCAAGATTTGGAACACGGCAGAAGATCTGGTTAATCAGGTAAGATGTCGTGCATTTTGTTTTAAATTTGGGTTCAAGTCATGATTCTTATTTTTTTTAAGGTCCGTCAATTTTGCAACGACATCAATTGGAAAAAGATCGTATTCCGCGCCTTGTACAATAACAATGGGGATCAAGTGTCTAAAATGTCCTCATCCTACTTCATGCAGAGAGGATCGATTGGCGAACCCTAGTATGTGCCTCCAAAGCGGGAACACATGCAAATGTATCTAGAGATTGCTCAATATCTTTATCCGTCGTCGCTGGCCTACCAGGTCTATCTGGGACTTGGAGTAGAAGATTTGTCGGAGCTCAAATGTAAGTCATTCAACGGACTAAACTTCTCCACCAACAATTTGAACAACTGCGCCATCGAAACTCTGAACCTATTAGACGTGGACTCTTTTCTCTATTTTTCGATTTTGGTAGCCAAGAGCTGCTTTGAAGGAGAAAACAAATACCAGGATAAGATTGACACCGGTAAACCACTCATTCGTCCTGCGCCGAACATGATTCCTAGACTTTGTGAGGAAAACAAGGTGGGTTGGAGAGAATTAAGAGGTTTTTCGAGACCTCCTGGCGCGGAGGAAGATTTTGATTTGAGTTTTCTGTATCGTTTACTCTGGTTGCCGATATTGTAGCTTGTAGAGTTTTGCGCTGGATCGGGCGATGTCGTTCCCTAGTAGACTGCCATCTAGCATTGTGCCCGCGGGAATCCCGTATGGTATGGCTCCACCCATGATGCCTGTGAGTATTCTTAGTCGCTAATCGTTTGCTTGTGGTAGATCATTGAATGAGTGATTTTTAAATTCGACAGCCATCGATCATACCAGCTGGAATGCCGCCATCAATGAGTCAGCCACCACCGGGACGCCCGCAAATGTACAACAACTCAAATAATCACCACGATAAACGTGGCCGAGATGATCGAGGGGGAGGTGTTCAGGTTCCGAATGCGGCACCCACGATTCATTGGAAACATAAGCGACCGGGCACCGGATCCGATGATCAAGAAGATACTTGCCTCTTATGGTACCGTTATCAATTGGAAGCGGGTTTCCATGTTTGGGTTCTGCGAGTATGAGTAAGTAATCCGTCTTATTTTTCTCTTGGTTGTCCTGTCTTGATGAATTTTTGTGATTTCAGTGGTGCAGTGGCAGGAGCACGTGCCATTCGGCTGTTGCATGATCTGGAAATCGATGGCGGAAAGTTGGTAGCCAAGGTAGACGCCAAGAACAATGCCTTGCTCGACAACTATAGGGAGGAGAGTAATGGTGCAATTAGTGAGCAATCGGAGAAGATTGGCGACGATGATTCCACAGATCTTATCACGAGGATTCTCGATGAGTTTAGGGATGAACTGATGCCCCCAGAACAGCCAGTCGACTACGGTGTTCCTCGGAAAGAGAAGAAGCAGCTCCAGTCAGTTGACCTTGATGAGGGAAAGAGGGACATCATCAGCAAAGAGATTGGCAAGTATACCGAGGAAGGGATTAAGAAGGAGAAGGAAAAGGAGCGCAAGAAGGCGCGTGAAGAGAAGAAGGCTGATGGAGGGGACAAGAGGAGATTGTCTTCGCCTAAGAAGGAAAAGGAAAAGAAATCCCGGCGGCGAAGTCGGTCACGTTCCCGCGATCGCGAGCGGGAACGGGAACGGGAGCGAGAGAGGGAGCGTGAACGTGAGCGGGAACGTGAACGTGAACGAGAAACGGAGAACCGAGAACGGATAGAGCGTGAAAATCGAGCAGCCCGGGAAGCCAGGGATCGTGAAAGGGAACGGGAACGTGAAAGAGAGCGAGAACAGGAACGAGAACTATTGAATCGTAACCCGCGGGACATTCAGAAAAAGAAAGAAATGGAAGAGGAAGCACGAGTTCGGAGGAAAGCTGAGAAAAAGGCTAAAGCCGCCTACCAAGAACGATTGAGGAATTGGGAGGCACGTGAAAGACGGAAGGCTAAGGACTACAAGAAAGATCGAGAAAAGGACCGATGCCGGGAAGAAGAACGCGAGAAGGAGGCGAAGCGATTTGAGGAATTCCTGGAGGATTACGTTGACGAACGGGATGATTCGAAGTACTATAAGTAAGTATCGGGAGTTGATGATACTCCGGGGTTCAGTTTTATAAACTTGTTTTCGTTCCAAAGGGGTTGTGAGCTGCAGCGGCGTTTGACGGAACGGGTACGTGAGGCCGACCAGGATTCCAAGGATCGCAATAAAGAACAGGAAGAGCTGGATGAGTTGAAGAACAAAATCTTCGCCGGCGAATATGACAACCCGACGCTAGAGTTTGAAAAGGTAACGTTAACAGCTGCGATAAAAGCTGCGTTCGGTATTAATTTATGTTATGCGTTTTAGGCCAAGAAGAAACGCGAAGGTTTGTACCCAAGACGTTAATCTGGAGCAGTCGCAGCAAAGGGAACGTGAGCTGGAACGTGAATGACAACGGGAAATGGAGCGGCAACGAGATAAAGAAATCGTTACGTTCTGGCACCGGCATCCCGGGAGTTAACCGCCATCGATGCTGAACCCATCGAGTCCGATTCCAGTTGGCATGACGACAACACGCATTGCCTGACATGGCAGCAACCAATAACCTCCACCCAGCAGCTCCTCTCGGTCATCCCGTCAACCATCCACAGCATGCCGGTTCGGAGACAAAGGACTCGTTCGGGTTTGGTTCCGCAGGGGCGATCGGAATGGTCGGAGACGATGAAAATTCACGGCATTCGATGCGCTCGAATTCCAACATGATTTCGATGCACAGTCCTGAAGCAAACAGCAGTAGCGAACTGAACTCGATTCCGGAAAAACAACAACCCATTGCACCGACCATAAGTCTCAGCTTGAATGCCAATATCAAGAAGAAGAAGCTGGAAATGTAGGATGTGTTTAACAGCCTGGAGGATGACGGAGAGGAATCCAACGGTCCGAAGAAACGAAAACTTGTTCCTTTGGGTAAGTAACTTTCTCACACTGTGTTTTGAGTAGAGTGAAATTTGATTTTTGTTTGTTATTTTAGACGACGAAAACAAGCCCCAGAACTCAGTGCCGCAGCCGGTCACTGCTCCCGGAGACCGGAACGCTACTTCCAAGAGCTCTTTCAAAAGTAAGGGTGGGGCAGCGGAGGTGAAGATGGCACAGGGACTAGCAGTCGATCGGGACGGTTCGGCAGCAAATCGCAGGAAGAGAAACGACGGCACATCAAGAGTATTATCGACAAAATACCAACGGAGAATGCCGATTTGTTCAACTATCCGTTAGATTGGAACGAAATCGAAGGTACCATTGAGAAGAAGATTCGGCCGTGGATCAACAAGAAGATTATCGAGTACATTGACGAGCCGGAACCAACGTTAGTCGACTTTATCTGTTCGAAGGTGTTGGCCGGATGCACACCCCAGGGAATCCTGGATGATGTTCAGATGGTAGGTTGGATTAAGGGGGATTTGTGGAGGGGTGTGGCTGAAACACATTTTTATTCAAATACTAATAAAAATATCATTTTGTTTTAATTTCCACTGTACTCTTTTTTTTTTCATTGAACAATATCCGAAAAATTCATTTTCACTAAAAAATTTACTTTGCTCACTTTACGTCGCGACAACGTAGTACGTCGCGATGATTCACGTTGTCTCGATGACGTACGTTGTCTCGTTTACATCGACCAAATTACATCGGTAAGCAATGCATCATTTTATTTTGTACATCGAGACAACCTAACATTACACAACCGATGGAATGACCTATGTGCATCTGGTTCTGTGTAATATTCAACAACTTTTTTTGCTGTGTATAAAGTGCCAGGTGTTAGCCGAACTGCTTAGGATCTCCGCGCACTTTTCGTTAATTTTCTCCATCCTGACCATCTCGTTGTTCGCTCCCCGAAAGCAAGTGGCGTTGTCGGAGAAGATTTGGCTTGGCTTGCCGAATTTGCTACGGAAACGAACAATCGCCATCCTACATGATTCGTTCGTGTGACTGTGCACGACTTCCAGGTGCACAGCTCATACGGCTAAGCAGGTGAAAACTGCCACCCAACGCTTCTCCCTACGTCTTCCAACAGTAACTTCTATGGAACCCAGGTAATCGATTCCTACTGAACTGAATGGCCGAAAATGAGAAGTGACTCGTTCAACTGGAAGTGGAGCCATTTTTGGTGACCGCGGACGACATTTGTTGACTTTGCACCAGATGCACTTGCTCACTACCTGCTGTATCGCTGGACGCATTTTTGGAATCTGGAACCTCTGTCTCATCTCGTTGAACACGGTTTCCGAATTGGCATGTCCGAACTCGTCATGGTAGTGCTGGATCAATTTCTGCGTTACTTCATGGAACCGTGACAAGATTATCGGATACTTCTTGTCGAACGAGCTCTCTTTAGAATTTGCCAGCCTGCCTTCCATACGCAGCACGCCTTCGTCGTCCAGTACCGGTGAACACTTATAAATTGAGCTGCTTTTCTTGACGTACTCTACCGATTCACCTGGCTGGCGCAGTAAGTTGTAAGAGAGAATACTCATTTCGTCCGGAAAACTGTTCCACTGTGTCTGTTGCCAAAGGATTCCGCCTGCCGAAGTTCATCCTGGTTGAGGGGTGCTATCACCGATGCGTAATTTGCCGATGTCACTTTAATAAGCTAGCTTCGCTGTAGCCCGTGTTGTCGCTATTGGCTCTCCTACCGTCTTTCGTCGACAGTTGGCGATGAAGCGTACTACGTTGGCTGTCACTCTCAACAGTTTTGTCCAGCGGGAAATTGGTTCGACGTTGATCACTCCGTGGAACAAAACTACACCTCTTGTTTCTTCGTCGGTCTCCTCGATTGCAACCTGCCGCGTCGGCCATTGTTCTTGCGGACGGTAGAGAAACTTTGGTCCTTTGAACCACTCATCTTCGCTTTGCAGTGGTGGGCCTTCCCAAGTAACACCAGAAACATCTTCTTTAACAAGAATATAAGAACTTTGTCATAAAGAAGTCGTGAAGATGAAATACCAAACATGTCTTGTCTTGAAAAAGTTTTGAGTATGTTTTTCTACACATATTTGGTTAAAACGTGGTACCAGAATTGCGAACACATTTTTGTTCAATGTTTGTTCGATCAACTTGAATTTTACTTCTTGAAGACATCGGTGACTGTTTGTCATCTTACCACTATGAACTATCTTTACTCACTTTTGAGTAGCCATACTTTTGACTGATTTGAGTCAAATGTACTTATTTGTGGGTTGTTTGGAAATAGCGTGTATGCTAGTTGTTTTTAAATATGTTGATAGGTTGCATTCAAGATGAACTTTAGACATATTTTTAACATCCTCATGCAATAGTGAAATCATAGACCAACTCTAAGACCAGGGGCCGTATTTTGAAACTCGAAACGAAGAACTTTTTCTCACAAGCGTTCGTACAAAAAGTCGTTCGTTTCGAGATCCAAAATACGGCCCCAGTAGATCCCGAACACATACGATTTTTTCTTGGCTCAGTCAGTACTAGCACATCGGTCCCAAGCTTCATAATGCGCCCCTAATAATGAACTCACACGAACCCACTCTCAAATATGCTGTCAAAATAACACAGCAAATCAAAACATAGGCGCAAATATGTACAGAAAGGTGCTGGCTTCAAGGTGTACTTCGGACCAAGGGGTTCTACAACAGTGAACCAATTTCAAATCGCTAGTTGCATATTGATTGTTGGTGAAATTATTCAGAATAGATTGTGGATATAATACAGTTACGGCTGAAAATATGTATAGACCGTTGATTTGAAATATTGGAATAAAAATAAACACTACCTAAAAGTAAGATTGTGGTGCAACTCACTGATTCAAATAGTAGCTGAATTAGGCATAGAGATTTATTCAAATGTAACGTAAAGCAACAGTTTGGGATGTTGTTTTGTTATAAATTGTTACGCTTTATTTATAGGGGAGTCTTTTGAGATCTGCCCAAGTAACCACAAGCATTATATTATTGTACCTATTCAACCCAAAATCAACATCAGTAATGCGGGATCGCATCAATTCTACAGTTGTCAAGTAATGAAGCGTTAGATTAGCTTACGAATGTAGTGATGCATTACCAATGCAATAATGCTACATTAGCAATGTCTTATGGCATTACAAAAGATAAAGCATTAGTTCGATCTTAGTGGGGCCCCAGCTTTAATCCAACTGCAATGATGCACTAGACGTAATACATATGCTCTATATATACATGCTATTACAGCCTCGTGGTTACTTGGGTAGCTACGCACAACATAATAAACAAAAATGTACCGACGTAAGTCTGTTCAATTTTACATAACAAAAACGCACAAAATATAAATCGAACATTTGAAAATCAAATATGTTAATAATGTTTTTACCCGCAGTGTAGACTTGTACTATAGGAATGTGAATTTTGAAAATCGCCGTGTTGCTTTTGGTGGATTCCATAAAGAAATCTTACTCAAACTCTAAAATTTATTCGAGGTTCCTTCTACGTTTTTTAATTCAATCAATGGCGCATGAAATTAGGGAAGGTAAAACGGATAGTTGCACTGCTAACCTTGAGCCGCATATACAATTTTGATACAACTTCCACTCCTATTTGAAAAAGTAATAAGCAATCATATTTAACGCATAAAGGCAAGTATCGACCTAAAAAGTAGAGAGGTCACGGAATTTTGTCCAATATTATCAAGCGGAATTTTGACAATTGATCTGCATGGAACGAAATGTCACCTTCACTTACGGAATAATCTAGCGGAATATTTTTCCGAAAGTAAAAGTGACAGCTCCCATTAGTTTGCGTGGAAACCTTACAAATTCCAATTTTATTTTTCGTTCTTTTCAGGTGGATACTGCTGCAGAAATTTCTTTACGATTCTTTACTTTTCCGTTTCAGTAAACGGAATTTAACATGGGATTGAGAAAGAAAAAGAATTTTTTTTCGAACACGATAGCAACTTATACCATGCACATACACCATACTTACGTCGGTGTGACAACTTGATTGTCAATACACAGGTTGGATACGTCAATATTTCAGAACATGACAACTGGTAACTCTATCTGTCGATACGGAACACGGTTTTTTCATCGTCATTTTGTTTACCTTTTTCTGAATATTCCTTGTGTTTAAAATCGGCGTTTATTTGATAATCGTTTTGTCTATCAATTTGTATCGTCGCGCTGGTGTTGTTCTGCTATTTCGCAGACTCAAAAAGCATTTATTTTTATTGTTAAGTGTAGTGTTTAGTGTGACGGTTGCAACAAAAGATTCTGCCTATCACCTCCCCACGCATTTTTTCCTTTCTCGAAGCGACATCTGGTTGTCATTAACGGCACTGTGACTTCAACCGCCTTGCGTGTTGCATATCCGCTGGCGCTTGTTATCTAGCATAAAAGCTTCAGAACGGAATTAAGCTGCCTACAGTGCTCTAAACCGGTGAAAACCTTAAAATTTAATAAATGCCAGGGTTTTTGTGAAAAAGTTGCTCATCTTGATTGCGTCTCCTTATCCCGTGCAAACATGGATTTAATCAGCAAACAACCTAATCTCTTCTGGTTTTGCAACAGTTGTTCCGGACACATGAACTCGAAACACGTTCGGGACGCTTTTGGAGCGTTAACGGAGGCATTGCAAAATCTGAGCGAAACACATCGTTCAGCTCTGGAGGGAGTTAGAACAGAGTTAGAAAAAAACAGGGAGCAAGTCAAAGTTCTGGCCACGAAAAAACTGAAGCTGTACTACGTTATAAAATGTCCGGAAGACGCCCACTTTCTTCAGCAGGAACTGCAAGTGTTCGATAACTGGTGCCGAATCAACAGAATGTCCTTAAATGTATCCAAATGCTTAACTATCTCCTTCGGCCGAAAACGTGCGATGTATCTCCACGGCTACATCCTTCGAGGTACGCGCTTGAAACGAGAAACAACGGTCAAGGATCTGGGAGTAATGCTCGACTCCAAACTGTCGTTCAAGGTTCACATTTCGTATATTGTTTCCAAAGCCTCTTCGCAGCTAGGATTTATGTTCCGCTTCGCAAAAAACTTCAAGGACGTTTACTGTCTGAAGGCATTATACTGCTCTTTGGTTCGCCCTTTCTTGGAATACTGTGCCATCGTTTGGTCCTCTTTCTACCAAAACGCAGTCCAGAGGATCGAAGCTGTTCAGCGAAGGTTTATACGTTTTGATTTGCGACATCTTCGCGGGCAAGACCCTCGCAGATTGCCTAGTTATGAAAGTCGGTGCAAGCTCATCAACCTGGAACTGTTAGAGGGTAGGCGTATGGT
Organism: Aedes japonicus; assembly: GCA_034211315.2. NCBI lineage: Eukaryota > Metazoa > Arthropoda > Insecta > Diptera > Culicidae > Aedes > Aedes japonicus. The sequence goes on along the minus strand of JASCZW010000455.1, from coordinate 267,458 downwards.
AGCCAAAGCGTGTTTCATTGGTGATCTGCTTCAAGGAAATGTTGATTGTTCCGCTCTACTGGATCTCTTGACCATCAACACTCGACGACGAAATCTCCGTTTACAACAGTTCTTCGTGTTCCGGCGCTCAAGGACCAACTACGGCAAACACGAACCTGTGCAAAGCCGCGTTTTCAACAGCTGCTATAATTGTTTGATTTTAATGTATGAGGAAAATAAGCGTTGTTTCCGTGTATGTCTTGGTTAAGTTTTGTTAATTTTCGTATGTAATTTAATTTTATAAAGGGTAATTGGGATGAACATTTTTATCTGTTGACGAAAATAAATAATAATAATGTAGCACTTGCTTCATGTCAGATACACCGGTGTCAATGTAGCTCGCTTCCCCGCGGTGTACCTTGGAAACGTTAAGTTCCCCTTAACGGCTAAACGAACTACGGAGGGAGTGTCTCACGATGCATTGGGGTGAATGCTAGTAAAACCCCAATTATGGCAACTGGCTGCGAAAAGAATAATGAGTGGTACCGTTGTATTCGGGCTGGCGCCTGTGTCGTCTCCCTCAGTCCTGCGGGTGACACCGAGCAGGAAATTGCGAGTTTCTCGCGGCGCAGGTCGTCTCCGTCCCACTAAAACCTTGGCGAGACGAGATCTCCTCTGCACTTAAGGAACAGTGCAAGATCGAGGTAGCTTCCACAGACATACGTCTGAGGAAGGGTCCACTCGGGACCCAGGTGAAAACCATGAGGGTAGCGGCAGTCGACGCGGACGCGGCGTTGAAAGTGGCGAAGGTGAAGGTGGGATGGTCCATATGCCCACTAAGCCTACACCAGCTGCCGAAAGCATGCTTCAGATAACTAGAGAGCGGGCACATGTCCTGGGAGTGCAAAGGCCCAGATAGGAGCAGCATGTGCAGAAGGTGTGGCAGTTTTCCAATATGCTCGATCGGATGACAACGGAACTAACTGGCCTTAACCCTTTGGTAATAGCGGGGGACTTCAACGCTTGGGCGCTCGAGTTGGGGAGCCGCCTTACCCGCCCTAGGAGCCAGATTCTTCTGGAGGCCTTGACTAGGCTCAATGTGTACCTGGCCAACGAAGGGAACCAAAAGTACCTACCATAGAAACGGAGCGGAATCGATCATCGACGTAACATTTAGCAGTCCTGGGTTGCTTAGCAATGGGAGGGTGTATGATGGCTACACTCTTAGCGACCACTTGGTGGTTCGTTATTGTATCGTCCACAATACACGGCAGCGTGTGGAAGGAGGCGCATCCACTCCAGTTGCACGCAGATGGAGGACGTCCTACTTTGATGTGAAGACTTTTAAAGAGGCGCTTGAGAAGGAACGAAACTTACGCGAGATCCAGGAACCTTGCGGCGAGCCTTCCAACCTTCCAAGAGCGCGTTCAGACGCTGAGAGAATCGAGTGTAGAGGGGTGCTAGTCACCGCGAAGGCAGCACTAAAGTGGGACAAAGGCCACCAAGCGAGCCTGCTTCAAGGGTCTGTGTCAGAAGGCCAATACGAATCCGTGGGGTGACGCTTACCGGGTAGTAATGGCCAAAATCAGAGGATCGGCGGCTCTAACCGAGCGTTCATCAGAGCTGCTGCAGGTGATCGTTGGGGGACTCTTTCCGAGCCACGACCCGAGTCCATGCCCCTCCGCCATCGTAGGTTTGTCCCATGATCAGCGTTCCAGTATCCCAGACCTTAACGGTGTCATAACGATGGAAGAGTGGACGGCAAACGTGATGAAAAAGTGTCTGGACGAGGGCGTCTTCCCGGGCGCCAGACCCTTGTGTTGCTACCAAAGACAGGGAAGCCGCCAGGAGATCCATCGGCATATAGACCTATGTATCTGTTGGATACAGCGGGTAAGGTGCTCAAGAGGGTAATCCTCAACAGACTGACAACATACACCAAGGGTATATGCGGTCTATCTAATAATCAGTTTGGCTTCTGTAAAGGGAAGTCGACGGTGGATGTCATCCTGTCCGTCACCATGGCGGTTGAGGTGGAAAGACAGCGCAAGAGGCGAGGAGTACGATACTGTGCAGTGGTTACCCTCGACGTGCGAAATGCATTCAATAGCGCCAGTTGGGTGTATTCGCCAACTTGCTCCAACGCCTTTAGGTTCCTGGGTACCTGTACAAGATTCTTGGAAGTTACTTCCAGATTCGCGTACTGGTATACAATACAGGGGCATGCCAGAAACGTGATCAGATCACAGCAGGCGTCCCTAAGGTTTGATCCTGGTAATTGGAGTTAGCCCACCATAAGACTGAGGTCACGGTTGTGAATAATTGGAAATCGGAGCAACATGCGATGATCAATGCAAGTAGCTGCACAATAGTATCGAAGTGGTTCTTGAGGTATCTTGGGTTATGATCGATAAGCTGTCCTTTGACAGTCACGTCGATTACGCTTGCAAGAGAACCTCTATGGCTATATCGGCATTATCCCGCATGATGTCGAAAAGCTCGGCGGTGCAAGGGACTAAGCGTAAACTCCTGGCCAGTGTCACACTGTCCATACTTAGGTACGGCGGGCCGGCCGCCTTAAGTACAAAGAGCTACTTTAGTAAGCTAGAGAGTACGCACAGGCTTATGTGCCTAAGAGTGGTTAGTGCATACCGAACGGCATCACGGTACGCGGTCTGCGTTCTAGCGAGGATGATGCCAATAGGCATGGTCATAAAAGAGGAAGTAGAGTGCTTCGAACGACGTGGAACAAGAGGTATTCGGAAGACCACTAGAGCAGCATCCATGGTTAAGTGGCAAAGGGAATGGAACAACTCCACCAAAGGTCGAGTTCCCGGAATTAACCGCGTGGGTCGGTAGGCGACACGGTGAAGTGAACTTCCACTTAACGCAGATATTGTCTGGCCACGGCTGTTTTAGATAATGCCTGCACAAATATGGGCAGTGCACGGGAGTCGAGGAGACTGCGGAACATGTGTTCTTCGCATACCCTCGCTTCGATGGCGCTAAATACTAAAGCCCTAAGTAATTAGACATAGTGGGTGCTTAACAAGCACAATAGCCCCCTCCCCGAAGTGATATCGAAAGGTGATTCCGGGGAGGATCCTGGGCTTAAGGCACGGGTGGGTTTTTAGTGGGTCAAGGAGTTGGCACCCTCATCCTCCCACCCTGAGTACTTCAAGTGTCTGGTAGCAGATTATCCATCCCGTCTAAATAAAAAAAACCCGAATTAATCCACCGATGGTGAAACTGAACCCTTCTTACTCTTCCCCAGAATTACGAACTCAAATGTGGCCAGTATGGTACTGGATACATATTTTCATCAGAATTCCAGGTAGATCCAGGTATTTTGATAATATGACATATCCAATATTCCTGAATCTTCCTGGAGTTTCTGTTTGTAAAATGAACTATTTGAGAATCCTGAAAGCATTGTTCATCGATGTGATTAAAATATTGCCACTAATAGTGCTTAGCGAACTGTTTATGTTAGTTAGAAAAAATAAGAGGAAATTATATAAATATTAGAAATTTCATATAATCAGTCCATAGAATGAATTATTAGACAATCCTGAGCGTCAATTTTGATTGTCGATGTGGATTCAAGATGCTTAATAAGTACATGTTCGTTGAAAATAGTAAATGGAGACTTTGTGTGATTCGGATATACTCGTTGCAGTTCAAAACCAGACCACTCGAGCCAATCGATGCTGCTCTAATTCTATAGAGTCGCATAGTGTGGCTAGTCCGCTGTATGTGCTATTCAACGCACCAGATGCAACACAATAGAATCCAAGCAGCATCGAATGGTGTGCTTGGTCTTGTTCGGTTTTGTACTACAACGAGTATATTTTCATCTCACAATTATGTGCTCTCAGGTATTGTTTTGGTCATATCTCCATGACGCATTATCCAATCATAATGAAATTTTGACGAGTTATTTGGAGATTTCATTGCTTTAATTTGCTCTAATTAATCACTAACAAAACCAAAATCAGTACACAAATAGCTCAGTATGTAGTCGGATACTGAACTGTTTGATTACTATTATAATAGGCCGTCAAGTACTGTTTCGTTCATATCTTCGTAACGAAATGTCTGAATGAAATAAAAATCAACAACGTTCTATGAGAATGTTGTAGCTTTCAATTTCCGTCAACAGAACTGAAATCGGGGTTCACAAATGGCTGAGAAACCGATGTGACTTTATTTGTGTAGCACACACACACACACACACACACACACACACACACACACACACACACACACACACGCACACATACACACTCATGCATACAGGGGTGTGGAAGTAGTTCGCCTCCCCGCGGTGCACCCTGGAAACGTTAAGCTCCCCTTAACGGCTAACGAACTACAACGGAGGAAGCGCCATACGGCGCAGGAGCCGGCAGGAGGTCGTAAGCGGTCGTGACATGGCCCTGACTTTCTCGATCGGAGGAGGGACCATACGACGCGAGGTTCGGCAGGTACCGTAAGCGGTCGGGTAGGGAGATCGCGGACGATCTGGACTGCGACCAGACGTCCCGAACCCTGCTTGGATCCAGGAGCATCTCGATCGAATCAGCGTCAGGTCGGCGAAGCTAACTTCTAAAGACCTATGTAGTTAGACATAGTGGGTGCGTAAAGCACACTAGCCCCCTCCCTGAAGTAATACCGAAAGGTGGTTCCGGGGAGGGCCGGGGCTCGAGGCACGGGTGGGTTATTAGTGGGTCGAGGAGTTGGTACCCTCATCCCCACACCCTGAGTTCTTCAGGAGTCTGGTTGCAGATTTTCCAACCCGTCAAAAAAAAAAAAAAACACACATGCATACACACATACATAAAGACATACACACATACAGACATGTGCTCAGTTCGACGAGCTGAGTCGAATGGTATATGACACTCGGCCCTGTGGGCCTCGGATAAAAATTCGAGTTTTAAAGCGATCTTAATACCCTTCTATTGGTGTAAGAAGGGTTACAAGGGGAAATTACATAAGTATTAGAAATTTCATATAATCAGTCCATAGAATGAATTATTAGACAATCTTGAGCGTCAATTTTGATTATCGATATGGATTCAAGATGCTTAATAAGTACATGTTCGTTGAAAATAGTAAATGGAGATTTTGTGTGATTCGAATATACTCGTTGCAGTTCAAAACCAGACCACTCGAGCCAATCGATGCTGCTCTAATTCTATAGAGTCGCATAGTGTGGCTAGTCCGCTGTATGTGCTATACAACGCACCAGATGCGAGACAATAGAATGCAAGCGGTATCGATTGGTGTGATTGGTCTTGTTCGCTTTTGCACTGCAACGAGTATATTTTCATCTCACAATTATGTGCTCGCAGGTATTGTTTTGGTCATATCTCCATGAAGAATTATCCAACCATAATGCAATCGGTTGACAAATGGTTGAGAAACCGATGTGACTTTATTTGTAACGCACACACACACACACACACACACACACACACACACACACACACACAAACACACACATACACATACATATACATACACACAGACATGTGCCTGTCGGACAACCAGTTTGGCTTCCGCAAAGGGAAGTCAACGGTGGATGCCATCCTGTCCGTCACCAAGACGGCTGAGGTGGCAATCCAGCGCAAGAGGCGAGGAGTACGCTACTGTGCAGTGGTCACCCTCGACGTGAGAAACGCCTTCAACAGCGCCAGTTGGGTGGCTATTGCCGACTCGCTCCAGCGCCTACAGGTTCCTGGGTACCTGTACAAGATTCTGGGAAACTACTTCCAGAATCGCGTACTGGTGTACAACACGGAGGAGGGTCAGAAACGTGTACATATCACCGCAGGCGTCCCACAAGGTTCGATCCTGGGTCCGGTGCTATGGAACACGATGTACGACGAAGTGTTACGGCTCGAGTTCCCGAGCGGGGTGAAGATAGTCGGGTTCGCAGACGACATCACCCTGGAAATATGTGGTGAATCCATCGAGGAGGTGGAGCTGACGGCCTCACACTCCATCGGCATAGTGGAGAGATGGATGCGCTCCAAAAGCTGGAGCTAGCTCACCATAAGACTGAGGTCACGGTTGTCAACAACCGAAAATCGGAGCAATACGCTACGATTAGTGCAGAGCAACTGCACTATTGAATCGAAGAGGTCTTTGAGGTATCTTGGGGTCATGATCGACGATAAGCTGTCCTTTACCAGCCACGTCGATTACGCTTGCAAGAAAGCCTCCGTGGCTATCTCGGCATTATCCCGCATGATGTCGAATAGCTCGGCGGTGCAAGGGAGTAGCGTAAACTCCTGGCCAGTGTCGCCCTGTCCATACTTAGGTACGGCGGGCCGGCATGGATCACCGCCTTGAACATGAAGTGCTACCTAGGTAAGCTAGAGAGTACACACAGGCTAATGTGCCTAAGAGTGGTTAGTGCATACCGAACGGTATCACGCGACGCGGTCTGTGTCCTAGCGGGGATGATGCCGATAGGCATCGTCATAAAAGAGGATGCAGAGTGCTTCGAGCAACGTGGAACAAGAGGTATCCGAAAGACCACTAGAGCCGCATCAATGGTTAAGTGGCAGAGGGAATGGAATAACTCCACCAAAGGTCGGTGGACCCACCGACTAATCCCGGAATTATCCGGGTGGGTTAACTTCCACTTAACGCAGATTCTGTCAGGCCATGGGTGCTTTAGACAATATCTGCATAAATATGGGCATGCACAGTCCTCCGCATGTATCGAGTGCGCGGGAGCAGAGGAAACCGCGGAACATGTACTCTTTACATGTCCTCGCTTCGACGGCGCGAGATCCGGCATGATGGCCGTAAGCGGTCACGACACGACTCCGGATAATTTGGTCCCGAGGATGTGCCAGGACCGGGACATCTGGGACGCGGTATGCGTAGCAGCATCCCAGATTGTCCTCGATCTCCAATCGAAATGGCGAAACGACCAAAGGCAGGTCGAAAGGGCGACCTAACTACTGAAGACCTAAGTAGTTAGACATAGTGGGTGCTTAATTAGCACAAAAGCCCCCTCCCCGAAGTAATACCGAAAGGTGGTTCCGGGGAGGGAGAAAGGCTTAAGGCACGGGTGGGTTTTTAGTGGGTCGAGGAGTTGGCACCCTCATCCCCACACCCTGAGTTCTTCAGGTGTCTGGTTGCAGATTTTCCATCCCGTCTAAAAAAAAAAAAAAAAAAAAAAAAAAACACAGACATGTGCTCAGTTCGTCGAGCTGAGTCGAATGGTATATGACACTCGGCCCTGTGGGCCTTTGATAATAAGTCGAGTTTTCAAGCGATCTTAATACCCTTCTATTGATGTGAGAAGGGTAAAAAGATACTCCGGTTATAATTTTTAAGCACAGATACCTAGGCTTGCTGTGTGGTATAACTGAACTATTTGCTGAATATTTGAAAATATCAGATATGCTGAATATTGTATTTGGCTCAAAAAACTTAATATTTTTGATATTAATGTTTGACAATTGCTACTACACGGAGAAAAAAGATTGGTAAACGCAAACATATTCTAGTTCCATTTAACCGGAATTTCACGTTGAATTGGGCACAAACATCATTTTAGTTTGATTTCACTACCTACGGTGTTTGAAACAAACTAAAATTTTGAGTAATTGTTTTGGGATTTAAGCAGTTAAATTCAACTGATATTCGTTTGAATTTACCATTATGTTGGTTGTTTTATTATGACAGCTACAAAAACAAATAGATTTGTTGGTTGACTCAACCAACGCTTATGGTTTGTTTCAAACAAAGTTTAGTTTGGTTCAACCTGAACAGCTGTTTGAAACAAACAAACGAAAATGTTTGAAACAACATACATTTCCATTTACAATTACCTACGTTTTTCTATAATTTCAGAAAAATGTATTCAAAAAAATACTTACAAACATTAGAAAAGTGCACATTAAGATAGTGCACATTAATGCGAACCTTTCTATTGTTTTCAGGTTTGTTTGAAGAAAATTTTGTTTATTGCATTATTAGCAGCTATAATTTGATCACATAAGAAAAACGAAGTCTTCTTATCATGACGTGAAGTAGAAAACACCTCTTGCCTTAATTTTGTCCTTATGATCTGCGCTAGGTATCGACAATTTCCTTCCTGGGTTGTCCAGTCTGGATGATTGGGATCGCCTTATGACCGTTCGAATATTCTATCGCCTTAATGGGAGCGATAATTGAGATTATTCCGTCGGATGCAATCGATGACTTGATTTGGTTGATGTCGTGGCCGGCCGGGATTATGTATAACGGCGCTTGAACTGTCTTGAGCTGTAGACATGCTCATCCTGCTTTTTGTTTTCCTTCGATGATTGAACGATTGTGCGAAGCTGTAACCAATATTTCGTTAGGTGAGAACTGTTTTACATTTAAGTTTATTTGGAATTTGTCCTTACCGTTACTATTCGTCGATCCTGCAATGGTCGAATTATGCCATGGTTGGTTGTAGTTGTCGGATGTTGAATAGAAGATCGTGCAACTACTGCCGTCGACATGACCGCAATCAGTTTGTCCGCTCTCAAAATGCTGATCAATAATCGGAGGCGAACGGATAGAAGCATTCCACATATACCAATAGTTGCGGAACATCATCGGAACGATCGATTTCACTAGAGTATTTTTTAAATCACTGACTCGACACAACTATTACACAGATTGCGAACAAAATAACATCTCTTTGGGGAGTTGTTGACTGACAACATCAGAACATGCATCGGGACTGCGTCGATGACGCTCACGCAAAAAAATACGTAGTTATACCAATTCAAAATAGGAATCAATTCAACTAAAATTTTGGTTTATATACGGACCAATAAAACTGATGAACTAATTCAACAAAAACTTTGAGTTGAAATAAAACTTCATGTTTTATAGAATTGAACATCGTGTTTTATTGCTCAAAACAAAATGTTTTGTTATGCCAACTAAACGCATTTGTTGAAATAATTATCAATGATGAACTAATTCAAGAAACCCATTGAATTGAAATAAAACTTCATGCTTTATAGAATTGAACATCGTGTTTTATTGTTCAAAACAAAATATTTTGTTAAATCAACTAAACGCATTTGTTGAAATAATAAACATCGAAGAACTAATACAATAAAACCATTTGATTGAAATAAAACTTCATGCTTTATAAAACTGAGAATCGTGTTTTATTGTTTTAAAATAATTACCGCGCTATATTCCCCCAGCCGACCGGCGTGTTGGAAAGCATGAATCGGACATGGCAGGAAATGGCCTTGTGCATGTGGTTGGATGCAGGACTCGGGAAGAACAGTTAGGGAAAGGTCGTCATAATGGCAGCTTATTTTCAAAAACATCTTCAATCGGAAGTTTTTCCAGTTATCTAAAAGAGAATAATTAGTTGATAATCTGTTTGACAAATTATACTGTTTAAACTTACTTTAGAAAAACCGAGGCAGACGCAGCAATATGGCTGCTATGAAATGTGCACTCATACAAATAATTTATTAATACAATAAATTAACCATTTTAGTTTAAACGATGTTTAAAATAAGATATTTTTATAAATCAAATATTATTTAGACGAATATCACCCAGCGGTGACTACTTTAAATAATTTGATTCGTTTGATTTTAATTGAATTTTGAATAGATTTGGATTTTTTAAGAATTGAAACAAATAGAAACCATGTATTGAATAGCAGCAAAATATTTTGTTGATTCAAAACAGGGGGATTTTAGGGTGAAAAAATATTTCGATATTATAACAATAAATTAATCGATTGAGCTTAAAATTAAATGCGATTATTTAAAGTAATATCACACAGTAGTGATTACTTTAATTAACTTTATTGGTTTGATTTGAATGAAAATTTGAATTGATTTAGAACTTTTTTATGAATTGAAACAAATAGAAATCTTGTATTGAAAAGCAACAAATCATTTTGTTGATTCAAAACAGAGTGATTTCTTACCGTGAAAAAATATTTTGTTCAAACAATAAATTAAACATTTGAGTTAAACGATAAATGTGGTTGTTATAAATCAAACATTATTTAAATTAATATCACACAGCAGTGATTACTTTGACTAATTTTACTGGTTTGACTTGAATGAAATTTTTAATTAATTTGGAACTTTTTTATGAATTGAAACAAACAGAAAGCTTGCATTGAATACCAACAAAATATTTTGTTGGTTCAAAGCAGAGTGATTTCTTAGGGTGACAAAATACTTTGTTCAAGCAATAAATTAATAATTTGAGTTTAAAAACAAATGTGATTGTTCTGAATCAAACAACTGTGATTACTTTAAATAATTTTATTGGTTTAATTTGAATGAAATTTTGAATTGATTTGAAACTTTTTCATGAATTGAAACAAATAGAAACTTTGTTTTGAATACCAACAAAATATTTTGTTGATTCAAAGCAGAGTGATTTCTTTGCGTGCTTATGTAAAGTCCGGCACATCAGGCAGTTTACTCGTGTTGGAAGCAAAAATAAGCAAACATTTCTGGGCAAGAAAGTTACGACGTCAAACTACCGTACACTCAATATACTGTGAAATGATAATTTGACATAGCCATAACCAGCAGTAACGTGGAAACGATTCACATTGCGAGGAAACTAAAATTCCGCAATGTATACATTTCCATGTCTCATTAATACCGTTGCCCGGACCTTTTATAAGCGTCATTGCGAATGGATGATGGAGAAACAACCCAAAACAAATAGTTTGTTTCAAACTAAATTTTTAGTTATTTTTTCTCCAAACAAAATATTAGTTTGATTTAACCACCGCTTTGGTTGAATTAATTTAAAATGTTAGTTTGTTTTCCAGAGTCAGCACAACCTGTGTTTTGGTAAAAATAAACCCCTTTCAAGGTGAAAACAACAAAAATATTACATAGGAACAACCATAATTTGAGTTGTATTGTGGTCATATCTTTGGGTAGAAACAACCAACCTGCCAGTTTGTTTCAAAACACAATCGTTGGTTGAAAACCACAAAACGGATTTTAAAAACAACTAATTTTTTAGTTTGGATGACAACAAACATGTTGGTTGTTTCAAACGGGACTGTTTTTTCTCCGTGTACATTAAGCGTGCTATTAATGACAGGATAGAATGAAAAACTAGGCAGCAGATGCCAGATGTTGCTCAGGTGTATTTGGATGATAATGTTCGACACGGATCTCTCGTGATGGAAAACATCACAAAAGTTCAGTTAATCTGTTTTAATAGTCCAATTTAAAACAATGCCACGGTTTCGATTTGATAGTTCTACAATTAATCTGAAAATCAAATCTTTTTATTTTTACTTATTTATATATATATATATATATATATATATATATATATATATATATATATATATATATATATATATATATATATATATATATATATATATATATATATATATATATATATATATATATATATGTATATATATATATATATATATATATATATATATATATATATATATATATATATATATATATATATATATATATATATATATATATATATATATTATATATATATATATATATATATATATATATATATATATATATATATATATATATATATATATATATACAGCGATTCCACGGGAAAAGAACATAGTTGAAAAAAAAAGTTGTCCGATTTTGCTCAAAATCGCTTGGTATGTTCTTCATCGAAAATAATAAGACCCGTATTTTTTATTTTTTTATTAGGGTGACCATGTTCGATATAGGGTTACCAGAAAAATTGAAATTTTTCGAAATTTTTTAGTTTTGAAAAATCATAACTTCTGAACCGCTAGATCGATTTGCAATGTTTGTTTATAAATAGAAAGATTATTACTTATTGTTTTTATTAAAAATATTGGTTAAAATAATTAATGTACTCAAATTTGCTAAAATGGTATATATATTTGTTTTTTATGATTTTCAAAATGTTGGACCACAACGACTATTTATTTTTATATTTTTTTATTAAAAATAAAACATTTTTACATCACATATCAAAGAATCTCAAATGTTCATTGAGCCGTTTTTGAGTTAAATTTTTTGAAAATTTCAAGTTTTTTGCCTATACACACATGGAATGAGCATCATTTTCCATCACTTCAAAATAACTGCGGGAATCATTTCATTGAAGTTATCAAACTTATTCCTAATAAATTCATGATAACCATGTTTACAAATCTAGTTTTATTTGTGAAGTAATGTACCCATCATAAGTAGGGGAGGCTGGTTCAATTCTGATTCCATTAAATGTAAGAACTATATATTAGCCTCAAATTGTTTAAAAGCAGAGACCAACATTGCCAGGGTTTACTCAGCCATGGGTTACGCTATAACTGGAGCCACAATGGTCCGTTAGCGTCCAAATTCAGCATAAGTGCTTATAAGGATTGCAGAGGCACTCATGCCGAATTTGAGTTGTAGCGTAAACCACGACTGAGTAAACTTAACTCATATTTTGAATTATTCCACATTGAGTGAACCGAACTGAAACCTTACTAAAGAAACGGTTAATACAATGAAGCACGACTGCTCAAATTGCCATATTTAGATTAATAGTTACAGGAAACCTACTCCCAAACTATATGGTTATTTTCTTGAAAACATCGATTCCTTAGAATTTAAACAATAGAAGCAAACAGATCGTTGTCATCTAAATTCAATGTAGAAGAGTTTGTGGAAACATTTTTAGAAAAATTAAGCGAATTATCTCCGCATAATGTTATTGCAGAGCAACAAGGTAACTACTTAAAACAACTTAAAATTAATATGGAAGCAATTGACTACCTTATAATTGCTGACTTCTCTGAAAATTACTCTTTTGTTATTCTGGACGCTATACAAGGTTTTCATTTGGGCAAACGCTCAATGCACAATCCATCCTTTTGCCATATATTAGAAGGATGAAGCACAAAATTTAAAGTATACAAGCTTCATAGCAATCGCAGAATTTACTAAACATAACCATGTTGCCGTTCGGCTGTTTGTAACAAATTGTGTGAATTTCATTAAAAAAAAGCTACCTCACCTGAAAAATATCCATTTTTTTCTAATGAAAGCAGTCAATGTTGAACGATGCAACCCCAGGCTATGCAGTGGACAATCCGGACGGAACGGGTAGACGACCGGAGAATACCTTCGAGACGCGTCACCGTGGAAGAGAATAAAATACGAACGATATATACGGTTTACTTGTGCTTTATTCGGTAGCTTAACTCGGACTGATGCTCTTACCTTTTTTACTCTGTGCATCTCGTTGACGCCGCTTAACGGCACTCACCGTTTACTGTTTCTCTCTGATGCAGTGTTGCCATAAAGAAGATATCGTCAATCGTCTGCGGTTCTTCCAATACTCCTCCTCGATATGTTCTTTGTCCATCACCTTCGTTAGTTTGCACCCACCAGTCCTACAGCTTCGGAAAACTTCTGCAACTTCACGCTCCCCAATGGCTTTGTAAGCAGGTCGGCTTTCATCTTTTCTGAGCTGCAATACTGGAGTACAACAACACCTTTCTCTGCCAGATCCTTCGCAAAATGCATGCGAGTATCTATATGCTTCGATCGACGTGACGAATGGTCAAGTTGAACGAAGTCAATACAACTCCTGTTGTCTTCGTATATTATAGTAGGCTCCACTTGATGTTCGTGAAAATCTTCCAACAACCGTCGTAGCCAAAGTAATTCCTTACACGCCTCCGACAATGCTGTGTATTCCGCTTCCATGCTTGAGAGAGCCACGCTGTTTTGTTTGCGGCTTACCAAACACACTGTAGCGTCTCCCATCTGGAACAGATATCCTGTAGTCGATTTCCTGTCTACGGTATCACCGCTCCAATCTGCGTCACAATAACCGTGTAGTACAACCGGAGTCATTCTATTACTTGTCAGCTCCAGCTTATACTTGCTCGTCTTGACCAAATATCGAACCACCCTTTTGAGTTCGTTCCAATCCACTTCGGTTGGTTGACTTGTCTGTCTACTCAGGATCGTCACGCTTGCTGTAATATCCGGGCGAGTGTTGAGTGATATGTTCAGGAACGCCCCTACAAGGCTGCGGTAGTGGTTGTTATTCGGCAGCTTACTGCTTCCTTCACGGTTCTTGTAGTATCCCACGCCAAGCGGATGTTTTGAGCCTTTGGTATGCTCCAATCCGTACGATGTTGCAACCTTCCTTATATACGCCTCCTAAACTGAAGAATCCATCCTTGTTTCTGGTAACTCGGATCCCCAGAAAATGGTTGATCTCTCCGAGTAAAGTTAGCGCAATGTTCTTCTTGAGAGCCATCTCCAGTCTCATGATCTCCCCGATGTCAGTGCTGGCGACGACCATGTCATCGACATAGATGATCAGGAATACACGGTTTCCCTTGGCTGTTACCATAATATAAAAACAGGGGTCAGTGTTTGACTGCGTGAACCCGTACTCGACAAGCAATCCATGAATCATTTCATTCCAAACAAGTGAACTCTGTTTTAAACCATACAAACTCCGCTCGAGCTTACACACTTTCTTCTCGTTACCTCGCTTGACGAAACCCAGTTTCTGCTGCATGTATATTTCCTCTGTTAGTTTTCCATGCAGGTACGCATACTTAACGACTAGATGGTGCACTACCATTTGTTTGTGACCTGCTAGCGCTATCAAGACTCTCAACGTTGTTTGACTCGCTACCGGGGAGAACACTGCACTGTAGTCGACGCCGTACTGTTGTGTAAAACCCTGCGCAACTAGGCGTGCTTTGAAACGGGTGATGTTTCGTTCGCTGTCCTCTTTACGGCGATAAACCCATTTACAACCGATTGGTTTACGCGCGGCCGGTAGGTCTACTAGTTTCCAGGTCCCGTTCTCGATCAGCGACTGGAATTCTTCACGCATAGCTTCGGTCCACAAATCACGTTCGGGTCCGGCTACTGCTTCATCGTAACTCGTTGGTTCTGCATCTACAGCCATCGCAATATTTACAACGTAATCGTCGAACCGTGAAGGCATTTTGCCCCGAGTAGAGCGCTTCCCAGTAGCCTCTCCGGGGGCACTACTTCCACCAGCGCCAGCTGTCTGATCGTCTGCTTCGACGTTGTGTTCTTCGCAGCTGTGAAGTTCTTCCTCAGATTCCTCCCGCTCCTCCTGCGATTGATCTTGCTCCTCCTGAAACTTGTCCTCCATGCTTGTCAGTCCAGGCCAATCCAAATCAGTAACGCTTCGTTCACAGGAACCGTTTTGCTCGTTCGTCGACGATCCATTCTTCTGCTCGATGAACCGACAATCCCGACTGATGGTTATGCTGTCATTTTCCGGGTCCAGGAACCTGTAGGCTTTTCGATCCTCGCAATGCCTTACGAACATTAGCTTCTGGCCTTTTGCATCGAATTTCACACGTTTCACCGCAGGAACATGTACGTAGGCTGTTGATCCAAATACTCGGAGATGCTGCAGATTCGGTTTCACACCGAACCATTTTTCGTACGGTGTACGATCCACAGAACGAGACGACAGTCGGTTTTGCAAATAATTTGCCGTCAAGACCGCCTCTCCCCAATATTTCTTTGCAAGCCCTGCGTCCAGCAGCATACACGATGCCATTTCCTGCAGCGTCCGGTTCTTGAGTTCCGCGACGCCGTTCTGCTGGGGGGAGTATGGTGCGGTTACCTCCGACTGGATGCTGGATATATTCCCCACCTCCATCTGACCGTATGGTGCAAGGTGGTCTCCCAAAACGAGTTTTAACATGGGCTACAAAACGTTTACCACATCCCACTACATCAGACTTTTGTCGAAGTAAGAAAACCACGCAGTAACGGCTGAAATCGTCGGTCAACGTCAAAATGTACCGACTACCTCCGGGAGTTACATTCGCCATCGGGCCGCATACATCCGTGAGGACTAGCTCAACGACTCGGCTTGACCTATGTTCTGATGCTTTGGGGGAAGAATTACGTGGCAATTTACCTTGTAGACACGGTTCGCAAACCTGTCAAATTCCGCAATCCTGTATGTCAACGCCAACCGAGAGTTCCTTCACACGCTCCAACATGGCGGGGTCGCGATGTCCCAGCCGCCTGTGCCAGGTGTGCTGGCAGTTCTTCAGATGCTGCAACACTTTTCCCAGCTTCACGTGCTCCGTTGTATTCAACACGTACAGGTTACCACTTGTTTCCCCAGTAGCCACAACGGATCCACTATCGCTCACGGTTTGGCATTTCGTTGCATTAAACTTCACTTCAAACCCCTTCTGAGCCAACTTACGAACCGAGATAAGTCCACTGTTCAATGCAGGAATGTATAGTACATCACTTACGGTGATGCCCTTCACCTTACCAGCGCCGTCGATGCAACGGACAGTGCCTTCACCGATACCGCACGCTTTTGTAACAGAACCGTCAGCCAACACAACCTCCGTTTTCACATTTGGGCCCAACTTTACGAAAAACGATTTTTCACTAGTCATGTGGCTGGAACACCCACTGTCAATGTACCAGCAGCCACTTTTCTTATCACCACCGACCGTGAAACACACCGGAGGATCTTTTTCAGCCGCTTGTTTAGCCTTCGATTCGCGCTTCGCGTTCTTCGGATCACTTTCACTCTTTTTGTTCTGTTGCTGCTTCAGCAACCGACACTGCGCCTTAAAATGACCCGGCTTTTGGCAATGAAAACAAACTTTGTTCTTCGTGTCTTTGGCCTTCGTGACTTTTTCACTCGATCCACCAGAACGCTCGACTCTTCGTTGGAATTCGTCCAACAACTTTTGTTTCACGAAATCAATCGTTAGGTCTTGGTCTGGACGACTTTCCAGCGCAGTAACTAATCCGTTATATGAGTCGGGCAAACTTCTATGGATCATCGCGATTTTAAGGGAATCTTCGACTGCTTGGCCCGCGCACGTTAGCTGATCAAAGAGACTTTCTAGCTCTTGCAAGTGCTGGTCGAGATCACCACCGTCACGCATATTCAAACTGCAAATTCGCTTGAGGAGCGACACACGCGACGTCATCGTTGCCTTCTCGTGGTATATTTTAAGTGCATTCCACACTGCTTGCGCGTCCGCGACGTTCTTCACGAGATTTAGCTGGTTGTCTTCAATATACAACACGATTGTTGCCACGCACTTTTGGTCAGCCTTCTTCCAAGAAGTTGAAACCGGGGGTTTGGGTCCTCTACCAGAAACCACAAATCCTCACGTTTGAGGAGCATTTCCATTCGTGTTTTCCACGTTTGGTAATTTTGGTTGTTTAACCGCGAAAACAAGAACTTTTCAGCCATCTCGAATGCTTTTCTGAAAACACCGTTGTCCAGTTTTTTTTCTTTTTTCACACAACCACTTACGTTATGCTGTCGTTCTTCGACACTCCGTTCGTCACGCACACAACCGTAAACAAATATGTTCTGCTACGTTGCGATCGTCGCATACAGGGCCGTACGACGCCAAACCACTGACGAACCGAACAAAGACTCGCTTTCGTTCGTATCGAAGAAAAGAAAAAACACGCCAACGCCCACCATAAAACGACACACTTTTTGTCGCTCTAACGCTGACCCCGTCGAGCACCAGCCAAAATGGCGGAATCCAAAAAATCGCTCGTTCACTTTAAGTTGTCAATATTTTCACCAGCTCTTCTTCCACTGTCTTGGGCCAATAAACTGTTGAACGATGCAACCCCAGGCTATGCAGTGGACAATCCGGAAGGAACGGACAGACGACAGAATACCTTCGAGACGCGTCACCGTGGAAGAGAATAAAATACGAATGATATATACGGTTTACTTGTGCTTTATTCGGTAGCTTAACTCGGACTGATGCTCTTACCTTTTTTACTCTGTGCATCTCGTTGACGACGCTTAACGACACTCACCGTTTACTGTTTCTCTCTGATGCAGTGTTGCCATAAAGAAGATATTGTCAATCGTCTGCGGTTCTTCCAATAGTCAATACAGAAATAAGATGACTGCTTTCTATTTGTGCCACATGTACAAGGACTTCGGTCTTAATGCAGAGTGGAACTTTTTTGCCACTTGCCATGGAAAAGGGCCTTGTGACGCTTTAAGAGGCGTTCTAAAGCGAAACGCTTCAAAAGCAAGTTTACAAGGCCATCATATTACAACTGCATACGAACTTTACTCTTGGGCTGGTTCTTAAGTAGATTCCAAAATATATTACTTGTTTTTCTCGGAAAAAGATTACAATGCAATGAAAAAGAAAATATAGAAACGTTATACTCCTGTAAAACAAATCTCTGGGACACAATCGTTTCATTACTTTAAGCCACAAAATGAAAACTACATTATCGTGAAACGGTTTTCATTTTCAGATGTAGAAAAGAGCGTTAAATTGTTAGAATTTTGCCATGTAATTTTTTTTAGATGAATTTTGAAAAATAAAAACAATTAAATAATCAAATTATATGCTGAGTTTTAATTGAAGGTAATCTGAGAAAACCCTTGCTTTTAAACTAAGACTTTGAGATTTGAGCTCCAATTCCTCAATATAGCGGAGCCTGGTCCAATCCCGATCCTGTGGTCAATTCCGACCTCCCAAGATTCTCTCAGACAGCGCTGGTTGCCAAATTTTTAATAATACCAATGGAAAGCTTTCATTACACAAAGAATTTCAACGTAGATTGCATTGGTCGGAGAAATTGTGTTTTTAAGACTTCAAAATTGACAAAATTTGAGAAAAAATGTTCTACACGCTAAAAGAATGTATTCTAGTTTCGGTTCGGTTCCCTCAAAATGACTCTAATGTGGAATAATTCAAAATATGAATTACGTTTACTCAGTCGTGGTTTACGCTACAACTCAAATTCGGCATGAGTGCCTCTGCAATCCTTATGAGCACTCATGCTGAATTTGGACGCTAACGGAGCATTGTGGCTCCAGTTATAGCGTAAACTATGGCTGAGTAAACCCTAGCAATGTTGGTCTCTGCTTTTAAACAATTTGAGGCTGATTTATAGTTCTAACATTTAATAGGGTCAGAATTGGACCAGCCTCCCCTACTTATGATGGGTACATTACTTCACAAATAAAACTAGATTTGTAAACATGGTTATCATGAATTTATCAGGAATAAGTTTGATAACTTTAATGAAATGATTCCCGCAGTTATTTTGAAGTGATGGAAAATGATGCTCATTCCATGTGTTCAGGATCACCAAGTGGTCCTCTAAAATATTCCAAATTATCGTTAAATTAACCATGATATATATATATATATATATATATATATATATATATATATATATATATATATATATATATATATATATATATATATATATGTATATATTCATATATATATATATATATATATATGTGTATATATATATATATATATATATATATATATATATATATATATATATATATATATATATATATATATATATATATATATATATATATATATATATATACATATATATATGTATATATATATATATATATATATATATATATATATATATATATATATATATATATATATATATACATATATTTATGCATGTGTATATATATATATACGTATACATATATGTATATATATATATATATGTATGTGTACACACATATGTGTATATATATATATATATATATATATGAATACACATATATATACATATATATATATATATATATATACATATATATATCATAGTTTATCATGGTTAATTTAACGATAATTTGGAATATTTTAGAGGACCACTTGGTGATCCTGAAGGTCAACTTTCAGATCATAATCATGCTTCAAGTTATTATTTCATACTTTTTGTAAAGTAAAAGTACACAGCAAAAAAAAATGTAATACAGCAAAACGTAATTGATGCGAACGTATTAAAAAGTGATGTAAACAAGGAAATGCGATGCACAATAACATCCAATTGATGTGATATTCCATCGGTCTTCAAATTACATCAGAACAAAATTATAAGTTGCATGAATGTAATAATCACATATCAAAAACATGAATATTACACAAAAACCAATGCACATGAAGGACTCCGCAAAAAATGTTAAATATTACACGATTTCGATGCTTTATCGCATCGAGTTGTTATGTAAAATTAAATCTCGCAACACTGTCAGATTTGTTCTTAATAGTTTTCATCTGCGGCAACATTGTTTTCTTGTCAAAACAAAGTCAATCGTCACGGTCACGGTCATGATAGCTAAACCAGTTGAAACGTGCGAATTTTTTCATCACCGCCTTCATATGATGACAGAATGGCGGAAACTGCTAACACTCTGCCAGCCAACCCTCTGAGAAGAACAGATATTCGTCTGCAATCGGTACGTATAGGATCCGCAGAAGTATCTGGCGATTTTCTTATCAACCATTTTCATTCAAACCAGATCTCGAAGGTAGCCACATTTCGTCGAGTTGTGAATCACCAGTCAACTGAACCGGTGCCCTCTACTCCGGCTGTGTATGATTCGGATGCGAGTGACAAGACGGAAGACTCCAAAAATGTCCAACAGTGCGGAATATAGACAATTGTAAGTATCCGTTAGTGTGCAAAATAGAAAAATAATTAAGTGGCTGGAAAACAAGGAAAACTCTGATTGTGACGATCGCTGACGTAGCAAAACATCAGCTGTGCATTCTCTCTGGGGTTGTAGACACGCAAATTTCTGTTGCAGCTGCTGCGAAATAGTTGCACCTGTTGTAGAAAATCTGCATACATCAGCAGAAAGTACCTCGAAAGCAATCCCAGAGTTGCACGCAATGGTGATGAAAATAACACTTTTGAGTTGATTATACCATAGGAGTATGTAAACAAAATTTAATCGCTGATTGGGATGGGAATCGTGGTGACTAGTTAATGCTGTTTTGCTACAATGTCAATACTTTCATTTTTGCAGGATATCAACCTTCGCAATCAGTGCTGCTGAAAAACTGAAAGTGTGGGAGCTCGACTTTCCTTTCCACAAAGCAATGGATACGCCTGTCTCAGGCAAATCAATACTAAAACACCATGCCTCAGCATAAGAATCAACTTTCAGCCGTGATAAAGGGACGCGGACAGGCGGGTTTCAGTGAGTATGAAGTGTTGAAAATATTCTGTGACGTGTGCGAATCCCTAGCCCAGCTTCATTGCTGCCAAGCGCCTGTCATCTACCGAGACCTGAAAGTGGAAAATGTGGTGCAAAACGATATGGGCCGGTTCATTCTGTCCGAATCAAGTACGGCTACAACCCGTTTTCTCAACCCCGTGGCTCACGGGAAGAAAGCAGTCGAAGAAGAAATTCAGAAAAACACCACTCAAGCCTATCGGGCCCCTGAGATGATCGATCTCAACTCGGGTCACAGCATTACAACCAAGGGCGACATCTGGGCACTTGGTTGTCTTTTGTATCGCCTTTGCTTTGGAATGCTACCTTTTGGAGAGAGTTCCAAAGCTATCCTACACTGTCAGTATAACATTCCAGAAAAGTGCAGATATTCTCCGGAACTTTGTCAATTAATACGTTTCCTGTTGGAATCGGATCCTGAGAAGCGTCCCAGCATCTACCAAGTCTGTGAGTTTGCATTTAAAATTTCCGGAAAGGATAATCCACTTAGAATTGCTCGGGAGCGTCAAAAACCGCATTCCTCGGGCAGCAACAACAACAACAACTGCAGCAGTTTTAATAATTCAGATTATAACGAACGGAAGCATCACCAAATCGTGGGGCCAGCAACGACGGTACCGATAAGTGTTAGCACTAGCGTTGCTCCGCGATCGCGTCCAAAAGGTCAGCACTCGGGAACAGGCAGTGGATTCAATCTGGGACCACCTCCACTGAATCCATCGCCGAAAAATGTAGTATCTCCTGTACCGGGAGCTGAGGCCGATACCAAGCAATCATGCAGCCAGGAGAAGGCAAGTGCTACGACATTTGTTGCCAATTTTAACGACAATTTCCCTGCGTCCCAACCAAACGCTAAGAGTCCAGCCGCGTTGAATATGGATCTCCAACATCAGGCAGTAGCCGTCGGAGAACTACAGCAAAATACGGTGGAATCTGGTTTTAGGTACGATTGTTGAAGCTTTGTATTGCGTGTGACTATGAGACCTAATGACGACTGTCTTTTTCCACAGATGTTTTCCACCAGACACCAAAAACCTGTTGATTCCACCGCCGGAATGCTCCGTCTCGAAGGATAAACAGTCTGCCGTTTCTCCGGCGTCGTTGCTTTCGCCATTCGAACCGGAACCACCATCATCGTCATCGTCATCAACCCGACCTCGTCCGACAACGTTGATCCCTGCAGGGCAGCATCACTCGAAGTCATCGACTTCATCTTCACAGCATCGTCGGCATCATCATGTCTTGAGCAATTCCAACAGTGAGAAATCCCTTGTATCGCCTATTTCCAGTTCGACTTGGAACCCGTTCGGAGTAGCGTCACCATTCAGTCCCAATTCCACACTGATTGAAGATCATCTTTTGGGGCCGAATTCGATAAACTGCGATTGGAAGGTGGCAGCCAGACGTCCATCGTAACTTCACCCGAAGAGATGAAATCGGAACGTTCCTGGCTGAGAAAACCTCAACACCAACAACGCTTTTCTTTGCCAACATTAACGCAAGCCGCTTCAACGAGCGTTCTGCCGTCATCGACCGTAGAGGCAGTCCCAGAAGAGGATCCATTCGGCTCGGCACCGTTTACTCTACCTAAGCGATTGAAGGATAAGGCCGGTAGATCGTCAAAGTTGACTTCGAAGCTGAGTGAAGTGATTGCTGGAGCGGCAGGTGGTGGAAGCTTATGGCGACATTCAACGGGTGGAGGCAAGGAGAGCTTGATTTCGACGACTCCTGGGGCGGTGAGTGGCGAGAATGGCCGGAACGGCAATGGAGATGAAGGAGTGGACAAATCAGCACTGTTGGGAATCAAGCTGGATGATTTGATCAGTGGTGGAGACAAGGGGTCACCGAATTTCATAAAGCTACCGTTGGACGACAGGAACAAGTACGAAAAGTTGAACTCGAATGATGTGACATCCGACGACAGTGATTCGGAGTTTTATCCGGATTCGGCTGGAGGTATCAAGAAGCCAAGCTTTAAGCAGTTTGTAGAGAATAATATACCGGAGAAGCTACAGGCGGTGTACCATAAAGTTGATAAAGGGCAGATTAAGAACGTGCCGATTGTGAAGAAACTGCGTGGTAAGGTTGACACAAAGAAGGGTCAGCCAAAGGTCGGTAGGTCCAAAGATAAGCAGCATGCGAAGAAATCGGTTGCAGAACATGAAAGCAAGGAAGGAGAATCGGATGATTCCATTGGATCGGCTAGCGATTTGCGGGCAAACGACGACTTTCCCGATGGAGATGAGGGGGAGATTGGTAAAACTGTGGCCGGCAAACCTGCTAAAAAACTCAACCGTATGACTTTTGGTGACGGTAGCGTGGATGATTGTATTAGCGAAAGTATTAAGACCTGTGGATCAAGTGCCTAAAGATGGTGAAGGTCGCAAGGAAGAAGAGTTTCCGCTTCCGTTCAATATTAAGGCCGAAAAAGATTAGAACGAAATGAAAAAGAAGGCTTCGGAGAATATCTAAGTATAAACTGAACAACCGGACGAAGAAGCCACTGAAAGAAACAAATTTTGATTCAAATTGAAATAAAATCAACATTTTGTTTTAATTTCCACTGCAGCTCTTTTTTTTATTAAATAATATCTGAAAATTAAAATTATTTTTAAATTGCTCCCTTTACGTCGCGACTACACAGTACGTCGCAAAGATTCGCGTTGTCTCAATGGGTTACGTTGTCTCGTTTACATCGAGCAGATTACATCGATAAGCAGTGCATCATTTTATTGTCTACATCGAGGCAACTTAACATTACACAACCGATGGAATGACCTATGTGCATCTGATTCTGTGTAATATTCAACAACTTTATTTGCTGTGTATGAAATTATAACTCATAAATTAACAACTCATAAACTAAAATTAAGTGCAAATGTATACGATTGCTGCTTTTGGAAGTACTTCGTGGATACTCAATCATTTCAAATAGCGCTCTAGTCGGAAATTATGAATCCGGTACCCGCACTAGGATATTATTAAATCTGCGCTATAAGGCCAGTATCGACTTAAAAAGTAGAGAGGTTACGGAATTTTATTCAATATTACCAAGCGGAATTTTGACAATTGATCTGCACACGCTCAAACAACCTCTCTTTCATTTGTTTCACTATTCCTTTTTTCTCACGGAAAATTTACCCAATTTTCGTAAAAATTGGAACAACTCATATATTAAGTTATTCCAATTTTTCTCTTGGGATAGAAAAAGAAATATTTTTCGAACACGATACCGACCCATAGGAACTTTGATTGTAGTCTATCATTGCAGATAGCCCCTAATGATTTCGAACACTAGATTCAATTTTATTGTTTATTTTTTTCAAGCAAATAAGTCTTCCATTGAGAATCATACAGCTGGGTTTATAGTAACTACTTGTATTTTCTGGGTTTTTTATGTCATTTCCATCAAGCTATCGTTAAGTCCAACCAACTCAACTTATGAAAATATAATATAATGCGTCCAATCATTTGTTGATATGGATAGTGAAAATTAAGATTTGCATAACTGTGGCCCTATAATCAACAATCAATATGTAACTAGCGATTTGAAATTGGTTCACTGTTGTGGAACCCCTCGGTGCGAAGTACACCTTGAAGTCACATATTTGTGCTGTACATTATTTGCGCCTTTGTTTTGATTTGCTGTGTTATTTTGACAGAATATTTGAGAGTGTGTTCGTGTGAGTTCATTACTAAGGAGTGTATCGAAAAGTAGTTATAAACATTCGATGCGTTATTACGCATAAACTACTGTATATATTTTTAGCGTGTAAGCGCCATTTGCTTTGTTTACATGTCAAAAATGATTATTCGGTTCATTCATTTCCGTTGATAAAGTTGTATTCAAAATGTCGCGAATTGAATTTGAGACTAAAAAGAAAATTCTGCACACTTGGTGCACCGAAAAGGGTGTTACTTACAACCAGATTGCGAAAAGAGTAAATGTTCACCCGGCAAGTGTAAAACGCATCATCGAAAAGTTTGGTAAGGAGTGCTCCCTCATGGATTTACCAAGAAGTGGCCGGAAACCCGGCTCCAGCAACCCCGATTTGGACCAAAAAGTTGTGGATTATATTCAACGGAACAAATCTGCCTCTACTCGCGATCTAGCCAAGAAGTTCAGGACCAGCATCGGAATGATTCAACGAATCAAGCGCAGGAATGACTTGAAGACGTACAAAAAGCAGAAAGTGCCCAAACAAACTCCGGAACAAAAGTCTCGTGCCAAAACCAGGGCTCGAAAGCTGTACAGCTGCATTTTGGACAATGTCGACCAGTGCATTTTGATGGATGACGAAACATACGTTAAAGAAGATTCAAGAACGCTACCGGGGCCGCAGTTTTATACTAAATCTGTTGGGGAACGTGTGCCAACCGCAGATACGACTGTTGCGATGGAGAAATTCGGTCAGAAGGTGCTCATTTGGCAAGCTATTTGCACATGTGGCTTGCGTTCTTCAATTTTCTATACAAAAGGAACTATAAATGCTGAGATTTATCAAAAGGAATGTTTGAAGAACAGGTTGCTACCATTGTATAGAAAGCACCAGTCCCCTCCTCTCTTCTGGCCAGATTTGGCATCGGCACATTACGCCAAATCCACTCTACAGTGGCTGACGGAGAATAACATCAAGTTCGTAGAAAAAGACATCAACCCACCAAACTGTCCCCAGTTGCGACCGATCGAACGCTATTGGGCAATAGTCAAGCGTATATTTAAGAAGGATGGTACAGTGTCCCAAAACATGACCGATTTTAAGAAAAATTGGGCAGCGGCATCCAGGAAGTGCACAAAGGTCACTGTGCAGAATTTGATGGCAGGTGTCAAATCAAAGGTACGGGCATTCTACAGAAATGAACATGATGACTAGTTTTTCCGTTTGGATCTTTTGTAAACATGTTAAGCTATAATAAACTGAAATAGTATGTTAATTTTAACCATGTTTTCATGCCTATTTTATTATTTGGAAGTTTATAACTACTTTTCGATACACTCCTTATGGGCGCATTATTGAGCTTGGGACCGATGTGCTAGTACTGACTGAGCCAAGAAAAAAATCGTATTTGTATGGGACCTACTGGTCTTAGAGTTAGTCTATGCTATAATCAGAGTTAGTTAGTTAGCTATAATCAGAGTAGAGTTAGTCTATGCTATAATTGTCGAAAAATAAATAAATTAGAAGGAGTTTCTTTTAAGCATATAAGACATTCTGAAATGTTCATCTTGCATTATTTAGTTTACCTCATTTAACTATAGCCTTGACTTGCATGATTTTTTTTGAGAATAATTTTCTATGTTTTGTATCATAAATACAATCGAAAAAGATATATACATAAGAAATCGAGTATATAAATAAAGTATAAATCTAAACAACTTACCAGCTGGTATCCAAATTCCTGACACAAGTGATGATATGTTTGAACCAGCTGCTGAGACTTGTTCAGTTGTCTGAGGAGCTTTTTTCTTCCAGGGAAGCAAAATTCCCACTGTGAGACGCTGTCGCCCACGGAGGCGAATTAATATCCAGCCAAGAAATTGCTGCTTCAACCTCCGAGTCAGTTTTTCCAGCTTCTTCTTCAACGATCGGTTTGAATCGGTTCTCTTCTTCCTTGGCAATCCGACGGCTTTTTTGGACAATATAATTTATATGGCTGAAGAGCTTCCCACGAGGATTGGAACCTTTCGATCCGGGTATGTAATAAGTTTCCTGTGCCAGAAAATAAAGAATAGTAAATAAAAATAAATATATTATGGTGTTTGTACATAACAACTAAATACAAAAGAACGGACAGACGGATTCTCACGATTATTTTTTGATTAATTTTTGTTGGCCTTGGAGGATTGATAGAAGGATCATTGTAACAACGCAGTCGCTGGCAGTTCGTTGGCCGGGAGAGCAAAATGTGGAAAAAATATTAATATATTAACCGATAAACCTACCTGCGACTCCTTCACGAACAGACTTGTGATTACTTCGCTCAAATCGTCCAGTATCTCTGAGGAACATTTACGTTTGCGATTGAGATGGCATCGTCCAACCGTGTCGACTACCAATTTGTGTCCGTTATGGGAGAGTGCATGTGTACTGGCGGTTTTAAGGATCTGTTTACCAAAATCGCTTTGGGTTAGAAGAGACTGAAGGATTAAGGCCCAGCTACAATGCGGAGCGCAACGGCGCGTTGTGGCAGCTTTTGACAGTTAATCCATATATTTTATGTCAAAAACTGCCGCACCGCGCCGTTGCGCTCCCCATTGTAGCTAGGTCTTTACTGTTGTCAAAGGTGGAATGTTATCGAGTTTGCGTTTTTCTCTAGCAAATAAGCATTGCAAAAAGGTAATAAAAGTATAATTAAAGAAAATAATAGTTTACTGTATCTATACGACGGATGAATCCACGTTTTGTGTGTGCTCCTGACTGTAAATTTCATAGTCCAGAGTCGGTGAAATAGGTAGAACATTGGCTGGCACGATTGACGATGTGGTGGAACAACCGGGTGGTATTTGTTGTCCTTCCTTTGCACATGATGGACCAGGATAAACATTTTCCGTGACAGTCAGATTGACTGACTGGATGCTGCTAGTACTTGTGTCCTCTTCTACTAGTGACACTCCTGTAAAGTTCTGGAATGAAAAACATCAACAATGATGATTTTGAAAACGAAGAGGGGAAGAAATATTCAAACGTAAATTTCTCAAAACTATCAGTACCCCCACGGAAACTAGCATCACCATTTTGTTAGCTATTCTGGTTGCTATTCTTTTTTTTGGTGGTCCTAGTTTGCATGAAAGGCCTAACGGTCCCAAGATTTTAACGGTTGATTCTTTTCCCCCTCTTTTTTTATACAATCAGATTCGCCTGTTTTAATAAGCTGTCTAGAAATGGCAAATAGGTATGGCGATTGAAACATAGTTCAAAGTAGAGGGGGTATGAAATTAACTCCCATAACTGCTCAGCCTGATATTTGTTGGCAATCACTGACAATCGGCACTCAAAATCTTCCCAGTTTATAGTAAGCAAATCCACAGTTTGCAAACCTGCACGCCGATAAACTTCTCCAATTTCTGCTGGCGTATCGGAGAACAAATCCGCAATAAGAGTAAGCCAAGGCGTGAGTCGCTCAGCACAATATCTCTTGTGCCCATTTTTTTGTAGTGTGCTTCTATGCGTTACTATGAGCTCTGATACGTGCCCATGTGTGCCACGTTCGTTCAACAGTTCAAACGTTATGTTTTGCCTACGCCTGGCAACCGGGCGGTTGTTTGGTTTTTCTATGCTTTGTTTTCCAGAAAATGCCTTAAACTTCGAAATCAGTCACATTTCTATCCAAGCGAAACCAAAATATTTCTATTTAAGCTACATAATTTAATATGAAGCTTTTCTAAAGAATGAAATGATACAAATGAATTCAATCGCATATTAAATCCATTTTTAATTTATCGATAATCTGTGTCAAGCCATAAATATTCCAGTTTCCTCTCTCGTCCTTCGAAAACGATACCTCTTATCTTTGCCCATTGGTTTGGCCCGGAACATTCTGCAGCCCTTTGGAAAAACATCGATTTCAATGTTTTTCAACTGCTCTAATATAGTATCAAAGGCCGAGTCCTCAATACCTCTGGTAAAAGAAAGTTATTGTGAGATAAATTATTTAATCTTCAATACACTTACTGAGAAGCAAAACGCAGCATTATTTTCTCATACAATGTGCGTTAGTGGTTGTCAGCATCATTGTCAAACAGCTCGATGCCGACGGATGTGACAGTTGTGGGATTGAGGAAATATTTGATAAATTTCTTGCGCACCACTTCACTTCTCGGGTTAGAAAATGGACTTTATCAGGGTTTCCTGCGTATGTTGATCCAAAAAAAAAAATATATTAAAAAAAAAAAAATTAAAAAAATTCATATAAATATTTTAACGGAGTTCCACATGCAACTTCTTTACAAAGGCTCGCATCTATAATCAGCATGATCCTTTCAATGGGTTGCTGGGCCAGTGACTGGCTACAGAGGTTTTGCCTTTTCAACATATTTCGGTTATGGAGACTGAGAGTTCCATATTCCGCCTCCAATTTGTTCCAAAATTGTACCTTCAATTTAAGCCGGAATGTTATATCAAGTCACAACTTATTATTAAGTCACTTACCTCATCCATTTCCCCACTCGAGATTTTGCCTCAACGAAAAGCTAGGTCTAGTTCACTTTTGATCATTTTTTTCTAAAACTAATGTCTGCCACGTGACGAAACAAACAAATCAAAACAACACCACAACAACCTAAAACGTAAATTTTCTGAGGTTGCTAGGTTATATCATCGAAAAGTACTAATGTCAAAAGTGTGCCACTGAGTGCCACACATGTTCCGTTATGATCTATGATTTTCTACTACAGCGTGCTTGGCACACTGTTCTAAGCGACTCACCCCCTGGAGTAAGCTCGTTTATAATATAACCCGCCATCTTCACAAGTTACAACTGAATTCATAGGATTTGCGTTATAAGTTTTTCGCATCAATAATATAACGCATACCTTATGAAAATACCTCAAATATATTCAACAAAGTGCTGACTTCAAGGTGTACTTCGGACCAAGGGGTTCTACAACAGTGAACCAATTTCAAATTGCTAGTTGCATATTGATTGTTGGTTCTACCATGGACCCAAAAGGGAAGGACGTAGTTGTGCCGTAGAAACATTTGAAAAATTATGGATCACTATCGTACTAGAGAACCGGCTTCTAGTACTGTCAAAGTGCCATGTATACTAGATTATCTTCGATATTGCGTATGCGTGTTTTAGTGTGCATGTAAGTTTTGATTACCGGTTTCGTTTTTGATTCAGTTCCAACCTGGATCGGGTATAAGATTACGTCGACTTGTTGTGTGTCAAACGTCGGTGTGTATGGCTGTATTTGTAACATGTATCGGTTTGAGGTTTGTGTTGACAATATGTTCAGGTATCGCAGGTTGAAATAGGTTCAAAAAAGAAAACAGTATATGTCAGCTGATCTTATTTACAAATATAAGTTGCTAATTATTATTGTTGGTGTTAGTTTTGATTTTGCTTCAATCTTCAGCGTCGAAGAGTGTCGCTTCGACTACGGCCAATATTTCTCAGGTATGATTAAGATTTCAAGTATGAAATGAAACAATGTTCTTTTACGGTGCATATTAATTGCAGGTGATTAAATCCGGAATGAGTGTCCCTAAACCGGAAGAACTTACGTTCTGTAAGGAACACTCACAGGGAGCACCAACTGCAATAACAGACCTTTTTGGATTTAATCATATTGCTTCTAACGTAACGCAGATTAGCAACAAGGTATTCAGTGGAGGATTATATACGCTGTTTATTGACTAGATTGAAGATGCGTCGGCTGTGAGGATACCACAAACAAGTTTTGAAAAACCTATTCATGCTTTCACTCAAACATCGGCCTGCACAAACGGATGCACAAACTAGCAAAAATTCTGCTGATATTTAAAAATCATACAGGCAGCGAAGCCGACGCCGTAGTCCAGCTGATGTTCAACATTATTTTATAAAAACGTTTATATCTGAAAACATTCTTCAACTTAGAGGGTTCCAACAGCATTTCGTACGTTCAGTACACTTCAGATCTCGAAACTACAAATAGGTACAGCATTGTCAATAATCAAAATATCAGAAAAGCGAGTTTTTCTATTGAATTAAATCAAGGTGTTGATCGGTAATAATATAGAACAATGTTTATTATTCTTAGTAAAATTGCATTTTCGTTTTGATGTACCTATAGAACTATTTCTTTAGAAAATATACAAACAAACGATACCTACTTTAACTAAAGTGAACTCATTCCACATTGGACGCATGTAGAACGGTCATGAAGTAAACCATGCCCATCTTTTTAACATGCTTGCTACCGGCCTCAATCTTCTCCAATAATCCTGCGACCTTCTTTTTGATGTTGAGTCCTTCCGGCACGTCCTGGTTCTTCAGCAAGCAATGTATCTTGTAATGTTGATCCGAATCTGGTATTACTCTTCCTCAAAAATGCTCTCGTCAATCCATCCCACTATAATAACACACGTAATAGAATACTGAAGGCAATTTAGATGAAAAAAAAATATATATTATCATTATCCGATATACAACACATTAAATGATATACAACACATACTCGCCTTATTCTACGTGGCGTATGAGTCGAAACGACTCGCTCTCACATACGAGGTGTCAATTTCACAGCCTGCCGAAAGCTATCGGACCTATCAATACTTCCTCTTAACATGATTGGTTCTAGCAGAAATTGCTGTCCAGGGTTACCATGTTGATAAGAAGGATATTTCCAATTTCAAACATTATCCAAATAGTTTACAAACATTATATTGGCAGATGAAAATCATTTAATGTTTTTATTTCACAAATAAAGCCCTTCAACGAAATACCACCCACAAAATTATATAAGATTTTGTCACACGGGTTTTTAATCTTCAAAGGCACATTGGAAAACGGTATATTAAGAAGTACATGTGGCATTTATCAGAAAATTCTCAATATTTTTTCAAAATTATTTGGTGGTAATTCAGGATAGACTGTTCGATAGTCTTGAATTAAATTTTAACTATCTAATAATTTCTTATCTCGGAGCATACCAAATAACACGCCTACAAAAATACTACGTATTACATTTCACGGGTACATCAAATGCACACAGAAAATCACCAAAATCTGAATTCCCTCAAGCTTCATTTTTACTCAATCGGAACGATTTTCATAATAGTTGCAATAATCATAGTCATTTTAGTCTACAGACAGCGTAACTTTATAACAGCATTTTTCACCATGCACGGTACGTGCCTTTCTTGTGAGGGGGAGTAGCTTATAACGGACCCTCAACCTCTTCAACTTCTAAAACGACAACACTCGAACTTCTCAGATACATTATTGAAAGTACCAGACAGCATATTCCCAGGCGCCTCATGCTGACAAAAGCACCCGCCAATTTCTTCCCAAGGACGAGTGAAAAACCGACAGAACATATTCTACCCATCACCGGATTACACACCATCTTAACTTATTTACTGCTCATCTTACCTTTTCCACATGAAAAGGTTCCACCTACAGAGAAAAGGTGCTAGACATAACCATGGACCCAAAAGTTTGACCAATCCTGCATCTGACCACAAAGTCTTTTCGAAGTTCTTTCAAGAGGAGGATGAATCGGTGGTGAAATTTCATACTCGTCTTACGGAAAAAGTACTACTGTATGATAAAAGTCCGGTGGATAAGGACCGATATGTACGAATTCAAATGTTGAAAGGTCTTCGTAATTTAAAATTTAAAAAAAAACGGCGCCAACAAATGGCCACGATTCAAACACGATCGTGCAAGCGGCCACGTGTGCTGACGCTTTCCAAGCAAAAGCTGCTGTGCTCCAGGAGGAGTCAAGTGCCCTTGTTATAACCAGCAGCAGGTTCCGGTGCACTTATTTTTTCCACGAAACGATAAGAAATCCAAAGGAAAAAAAATAAACAGGACAGAACGACATCTTTCCAGCCAAGGCCAAGTGTGATTCGTCGTAATAGGTGTTCGTGTTTAATACAATGCAAAAATGTAAAAATACAATTCTTGTGAGAATTCTGAAATTCCTATGGATGAAAACCATGGTCAGATTAAAGATTAGGGACTCCAATCTGAAAGAAAAAAATAAATGAATTAAAGATATAATGATAATTTCAAAGCCTAAAAGCGTGTTTATCTTTGGATTACGATTTATCTCCTCCGTTATTGCATATCAATGATCTGTCTATTCAAGATGTTCAGGTGGATTGTTGCATCGGTACGTCTAGTCCGGTACAATTTCTATTGGATTCCGGATCAGACGTGACTGTTGTAGGAGCTGTGGATTGGGATATGCTAGCGAAGTAATTTCGGCGTAATTTCGTGGAACTTTCATCTCGAGGTAAAGGTGGTGGCAAATAAACATAACGGCAACTTGGTGCTTTGTGGCTCTGATGGTCAGCAGCTCAAGCGCAATGTAACATAAACCAAGAAATTAAACAGTGGCGAGGAACGTTGTAGTCGGAAACTTCTGAGAAATGGTCGAATTTCTTGCTTGCAAGTGACCGATGAGGGAGGAGTGACATCCTTTTCATCTATCCGAGCACAGCCGTATAGCCAGAGGAAATCTGAAGATAACAACTTTTTTCACTAGACGTTTGACGATATTGTTTGTTATCATACCGAAGCCATCAGCATTGCATTTCTTGACAACTACGCAGTTTTTGTGGAGAACTAGCGCTCCTTTACTGACTTAACATTTCTAATTTCTAAAAATTTAATAAAAACAACGAACAACGGTTGACTTTGTTGTTCCTAAAACATCTGCTATATTTCCAAGCCTGCCGCACACTGGCGGAACTATCACAACTTTCTCTTCATATCTTTCATTCTAGCCAAAAACATTGTTGTTCACTCTTGGTGCCTCATGGTGATGAGCGAACATCTCTTTCTACATCAAGAAAACAATGTTGCCGAAAAACATGAAGGAGAGTTGCTTTCTTTACTAGTACTGCTTTGATAATGATATTCTAGTATAAATAGAACTTGATACACTGAAAATTGTGACAAGGTGCGTCATGAATAAATCGTCCGTCCGATGTCCGTAATTAGTCCGTGGTTCTACCATAGACTAACTCTAAGACGAGTAGGTCCCATATAAACACGATTTTTTTCTTGGCTCAGTCAGTACTATCAACAATCAATATGCACCTAGCGATTTGAAATTGGTTCACTGTTGTAGAACCCCTTGGTCCGAAGTACACCTTGAAGCCAGCACCTGTTACATACATATTTGCCTTGTTTTGATTTGCTTTGTTATTTTGACAGAATATTTGAGAGTGTGTTCAGTGTGAGTTCATTATTAGGGCGCATTACTGAGCTTGGGACCGAGCTTGGGACCGATGTTCTAGTACTGACTGAGCCAAGAAAAATATCGTTTTTGTATGGGACCTACTGGTCTTAGAGTTAGTCTATGGTAATAGGGTATTATCATAGACTAACTCTAAGACCAGTAGGTCCCATACAAAAACGATTTTTATCTTGGCTCAGTCAGTACTAGCACATCGTCCCAAGCTCGGTCCCAAGCTCAATAATGCACCTTTATAATGAACTCACATGAACACACTCTCGAATACTCTGTCAAAATAACACAGCAAATCAAAACAAAGGCGCAAATATGTATAACAAGGTGATGGCTTCAAGGTTTAATTCGGACCAAGGGGTTCTAGCAACAGTGAACCAATTTCAAATCGCTAGTTAGATATTGATTGTTGGTACTATCACATCGGTCCTAAGCTCGGTCCCAAGCTTAATGATGCGCCCCTAATAATGAACTCACACGAACACACTCTCAAATTTTCTATCAAAATCACACAGCAAATCAAAACAAAGGCGCAAATATATTCAACAAGGTGCTGACTTCAAGGTGTACTTCGGACCAAGGGGTTCTACAACAGTGATCCAATTTCAAATCGCTAGTTGCATATTGATTGTTGGTTCTACCATAGACTAACTCTAAGACCAGTAGGTCCCATACAATTACGATTTTTTCCTTGGCTCAGTCAGTACTAGCACATCGGTCCCAAGCTCGGTCCCAAGCTCAATAATGCGCCCCTAATAATGAACTCACATGAACACACTCTCAAATATTCTATCAAAATAAAACAGCAAATCAAAACAAAGGCGCAAATATGTACACGCTCAACCGAGGGGGCTCAATTTTGAGTAACTTTAACTCAATTTTATTATTATATCTAAAAGGTCAAACTCTGAGTAATCTTTTTTTTATAAATTTGAGTTATTGCTACTCAAAACGCAAGAAAATTGTGCGGGACTCAATTTTGAGTTAGCTAAATTTTAATTTTATTTTTAACAAATGGCGTCAGATAACGAATAGCGTCTCTGTAAATTTGGTGTTCGGAAGTTAAGTTTAAATCTTATGCTTATTCGAAAATTTATAACCAGCGGCTCCATTGAGCAGATAGCAGCCGCTGTAGATGTGTGCGGAAACGTATCGTAAATAAAACGGTAAGACGTTATATCTCTGACAGGGAATGTTTTTAATAGTCTTTTACATTACAGATAAACAAAACATTTTCGAAACTCTTTCCGACGTTTGTATCGAGACCAGGCTATGAGGGAGTATTGGCAAAATGCCTTTTATACAACGCAGGTGAATTTATTAGTGTTGAGGATGGTAAGCAAGCATTTTATCACCGTTGCCTTGTCGCTTGATCTTACAACTATATAATCGAGCCACCAAATTCTTCACTTTGAAAACATAATATGTATACATATTGCAGAATATATTCGTGCATAACTGAGGTAAATGCAAGTTCGTGGACAACGTTTCATTATACAAATTATACATTTTACAAGACGAAGGATCGAAGAACACGAAACACCGGTAATAAACTTGCTGCCTTATTTCAGGAGGAGGGTGACTGAATATGCACCAGCCAACTTGCTTTGATTTATGTTTTTGTTTTGATGTTCAATAAATGGAAATTCTTGGGATTTTTTTTCTCAAAAGTCTTATTTGATTTTTAAAGCATCTTTTGCGGAAGAGAACTGAAAACATACTCATTTTCCTAAATTTTCGTTGTTATTTTTATGAGTAAGTTTGACTCAAAACTTAAAAAAATTCAGGATTACTCAAAATTGAGTTGTTCCAATGAAACCCAATTTAGGGTACGTTTTTGAGTTAAAGTTACTCAAAATTGAGTTAGATCGAATGAGCGTGTTGTACAACAGTGAACCAATTTCAAATCGCTAGTTGCATATAGAAGAATCCAAGTTGAAAAAGAAGAATACATCGAGTGGTGATAATCGACAGCTCCCATGTTAAGCATGAGACGAACGTTTTGAAATGCTTCCAATAAATTCAAATGAAATTTTAATTAAAGCGGTTCTTGTATGATGTAAGAAAATCCAAAACTGCAAAATAGGGGCATTATTTTCTTTTATTTTTTATTTTGCTGAAAATATCTTTATTGAGTAGTTTTGGATTTTTCTTACATCATACAACAAACCGCTTTTAATTAGAATTTCATTTGAATTTTTTAGAAGCATTTTAAAATGATCGTCCTATACTTTTACATGGGAGCTGTCAGATTTATCACCACTCGGTGTCTTCTTCTTTTTTCAACCTGGATTCTTCCATTGATTGTTGGTTCTACTTCGTATGGGCTGTTTTAGTTTATTTACAACTAGAACTGAAACAAGTCATTCCCAACCCAACACACAAAAAATAAATCTTGTTTAATTTAAAGTTTTGCCCTTTACTTCTGAAAAGTTTTTATTTTCTATTAAAATGAAAGTTAAATTATCTATAACGAAAGTTTTTCGTTTGATTTGAAAGTGTTATGTTTCGGTTCAGAGTGTAAATTTAAAAGTGGTTTCTTTTACAATGAAAATTGTAGAACTGTCAAATCCACCAACACAAAGCAATTCGTCGTCGTCGTTGTCATTTGCAATTTTCGAATGTTGTTGTCTGCGTACGCATCTACTGTGTGCTTCTTTGCTCCCGTCCGTTTTCGTACGCGTTTGGTGAAAATTACGAGGAAAATGTTTGTCTGCGCTTTATGTTTGTTGTGAAAATGCGAAAGATTCATCTAAAAAAAACTGTTGTAGGTTACAACAATTTTTATTTCATTCCAGACATCATATTAACATTTTAGTCGCACGACAATTACATCTTGAAACAAAAATTATTTGCTTCCATGCTAGGCTTTTGAGTTGAAAATTCTACAATTTATCTGCAAAATAAACCTCTTGATTTAAAAGGTATTCTCTATTCCAATGCAAATGGCATATTTGTATTTTTATCACACGACACTTTCTCGTTGACAGTTTATTTTGGAATAGAAATTATTTGCTTTCATTTTCAACGATGT
Source organism: Aedes japonicus (assembly GCA_034211315.2). Taxonomy (NCBI): domain Eukaryota; kingdom Metazoa; phylum Arthropoda; class Insecta; order Diptera; family Culicidae; genus Aedes; species Aedes japonicus. The sequence goes on along the minus strand of JASCZW010000455.1, from coordinate 230,463 downwards.
CAGTGTTTCGATTTGACAGTTCTACAAATCGTTTTGAAAGTTTCAACTTTTAAATGAGCCAAGCAGGAAAATTTTGATTTGACGGTTTGAACGGTTTTGTTGTGAAAGCAAACCGCTTTCTACGAAAAAGAACCAACGCAACTTTTCAATTTTAGCAATGGTTTTTTTAATTCTACCAATCATAATTCTTTGTGTGAAGTAACCACAAGCATTATATTATTGCACTTATTCAACCTTAAATCAACATCGGTAATGCAGAATCGCATCAATTCAACAGTTGTCAAGTAATGAAGCGTTAGATTAGCTTATGAATGTAATGATGCATTACCAATGCAATAATGCTACTTTAGCAATGTCTTATGGCATTATAAAAGATAAAGCATTAGTTCGATCTTAGTGGGGCCCTTTTCAGTTTTAATCCAACTTTAATGATGTACTAGATGTAATACATTTGCCCTATGTATGCATGCTATTACCAACAATCAATATGTAACTAGCGATTTGAAATTGGTTCACTGTTGTAGAACCCCTTGGTCCTAATTACACCTTAAAGCCAGCACCTTGTTATACATATTTGCGCCTTTGTTTTGATTTGCTGTGTTATTTTGACAGAGTATTCGAGAGTGTGTTCATGTGAGTTCATTATAAGGGGTGCATTATTGAGCTTGGGACCGAGCTTGGGACGATGTTCTAGTACTGACTGAGCCAAGAAAAAAATCGTTTTTGTATGGGACCTACTGGTCTTAGAGTTAGTCTATGCTATTACTCCCTCGTGGGAATGATGTGTTGCAGTTCTACTTTTCGAGCAAATTTTTGCAACAGATTTACAACTGCTCGACAGCTTTGTTTTATTTTCAACGCGATTTGAAACACGGATGCAACATTGTTTTAAACTGTTTTTTTTTTTGTAGTTGTGGCAGTTGTTATGACTGATGACTGTCAAATTAGCGTTTTTTTAGTTTGTTTTGCAAGTGATTTATATACGCGAAATTATGATCGACCAATATTTTTAAAACATGGCATTGCGATTAACGTGTTTTTGTTTTAATTTTAACAGTTCCAAAATTTAAAACTGGCAAGCAGTTTGCAACTAACATGAAACTCAGCGTTGGGAACGGCCTGAATATTTTAAGGTAGTTTGGTTGAGTGTATAGTCCGGTAAAATCAGGCCTATGACAAGGACCACTTTTTCACGTAGACAACATCTCAGCAAGCTAAGCTGTCAAAATAATGTCAACATTGTAAGTTGTGTTTGTTATAGCTCGTTTACGTTTTGTCTGTTGTTGCTCGTTTTCGTTGTGCACGTCATACAAAGCAGAAACATCGCTTTCTGTGGTGTCTTACATCAAAACAAACAACCAAAAGAAATGATTAGACTTCTATTTGACAGCTGACAGTGGGCCCAAATCAATTTAGGCCCAGGACATCCTGTCTACTGTCAATCACTGCTATTGATATAGGCTTGTCAATGGCCTGGGTAAAATGGTAGTTTTACTACAAGATTTTTTCTGTGTATGTGCACTTTTGTGATCATGCACTTCCGCGTTACTTTACTCAATTTTTGAGTACAATTGTATGCTATCTCTTTTCTCTCACGGAAGTGTTACTCAATTTTCGTTAAAAAGTGGATCAACTCAATTTTTGAGTAGATCCACACTCAAAAAAAGCCACAGTAGAAACTACCATTTCGAGGGTTAAATTAGGCGCAATCACCAACAATTTTCAGCTGACCATAAATGCGTTTGATTTTATCATGCCTGCGATTAGATCAACCATGTTGCGGTTGATATCAATATGAGGTTTGTCAAATATACCACAAACGTTTAAGATTTTACCGTAAACATAGTAAATTTGACTGAAATTTCATGGTAGTTTTAAAGATAGGCGTAGTCGGGTAAAATGGTAGTTATTACTACAAGATTTCTTTATGTGCACTTTTTACAAAAATTTAATAACATTTCCGTGAGAGAAAAAGAGATAGCATACAATTGAACTCAAAAATTGAGTAAAGTGAAGCGCACACGCTATGAGTTGTTCAACTTTTAACGAATATTGAGTAACTTTGCCGAGAGAAAAAAAGGGACGGTGATACAAATGAAAGAGAGGCTGTTCTGAGCGTGCACATTTTAGAAAGAAAATTGAGTAACATATCTGTGAGAGAAAAAGAGATAGCATACAATTGTACTCAAAAATTGAGTAAAGTGAAACGGGAGTGCAATACTCTCATAAGAGTAGTTCCACTTCTAACGAAACTGAATCATTTTCTACTCAGTTTTGAGTTATTATAAACGAGCGTATTGACAGCGTGGGTTTGAATCAAAAGTTGAAGGAATAGTTACGAAATCTGTGTAATTTGTGATTTATTGTTTTCAAAAATAGTACGTAAGCCTGACGATATGACAATAATTACAATTAATACTTCCTCTTTCAGATAAAAGTTTTCCAAATGAATATTGTAACTAGAGCTTTTCGGGTGCAAGCACCGATATTAAAGCAATTTTCAAGCTTGCTAGTACCTGCTAAACACAAACCAGAACTCAACAGATCTATATTTCTTATGTTTCGTGAGAGGAATTTGCATGGAACGAGTGTGAACTACTATTATCAGTTATTAAGCAATAACGTTGGTTATTCCCACAATATTGCGGGATCGAAACACATCCACACCAAAGGTATGTAAGATCCTAATGCTCAGTTAAGAGTTATTACATAATTCTAACATCCATGGTGGCAGATTAAAGTAGAGAGAAATGTTTCCGGGCATATACCGATTAAACAGTCCATTATCAATGTAAAGCGCGCTAGGCGACATGAGGATGAAAAGCCAACCAAATAGTTTGTTTACATGAAAATAACGTTTTTACACTCAGTAGCAAAAAAAAAGCCGAGCAAAATTTTGCTCCCAAATAACGCCTTGTTCAACGTTCTGTAACTTGTCAATTATCAATATATAGACCTTATATGACCAAAATTTTATGTTGATAAAATTTATACATTTGAAGTTATCGTAACATATATGAAAAAAGTCATTTTTGGACATAGCAATTTCAAAAATCCGTATTTCTGTGAAAACTTTAGGTAGCGTATTAAAAATTCCCTATACAGAATATAATGTGGTCAAAATTTGAACTATTACCATCAAGTGGTTTGGACTACAGCTGGCATCAAAGTTGACGCACCAACGTGAGTATTTCCCATTTTCACCCAAAAAAAAAGCCGAGGTGAATTATTTTAATAGTACTATATAATACTGTTAACGTTTTATCAACATGAAATTTTGATCAAATTAGGTCTATACATTGATTATAGCGTTGTCAAATTTTCAACAAAACATATTGATAATTGACAAAGTTACAGAAGGTTGAACATTGCGTTATTTGGAAGCAACATTTTGCTCGGCTTTCTTTTTGCTACTGAGTGTAGAATCTCAAATTACCGCCTATGCGTATCTTACAAACTTTCATCGGGAACGTTGATACGTTATTATATTTTATAACTCACAACCGGATAACCACAATACCGATGCAAGAACGAATTATTCCACGTGAATAACGATTTACATCCATTTCGTTGATAAATTCAAGAGCAACATGTGAAATGACATATTGTGGCCTTTACAAATCTTTTTATGCTCGCTTCTGTACGATTTATTTTGATGCATCTAGGTAGTGCACTAAAAGCTGTTGCACGGAAAAAGTTAACCTCACTTTTGACCATGAGAGTATAACCATAGAATTACATTACAATAATATAAAATAACCTTAAAATCTACTCCCGACCATCAATCTTATTGTTCGTGAATTATATAAACCAAAAATGCATATTGTTATTACAATAGATCTACAATTCACTCCATATGCTAAGATTTTCAACAATTGTGAAACAATACAATTAATAGTAATTGACTCAAATTTGTTCGGAAAATAATGATTTTTTTTATAGTTAAGATACATAACAACCTCCCTTTTATGAGATGTTGGGTTTTATGAGATGGGTTTATGAGATGTTTTTAAAACTCAAAATTCAAACGGTATAAACTTGGACATGTTAATCGGTCCCATTATGAAAAGTTGCTAATGTTTATAATATTTTGAAGAATTCGGTTCGGGGTTTTCAAATTATTATGGCCAATGGAGTGCTATACAAATTACTACCGGCTAGCCGTTTTACACACGGGTTTCTCAAAACTTTTTATGTAATAAGTATTTTAGTTAGGCAAAGATGAATTAATGTACCAGAAACTGGACGGACACTTGCGCCTACCCAGTGGAGGACCCGGATACGATCACCCATGTGAGTCTAGAGTATCGCACGAGCTGACGAGTGCAACGGGAAGGACTTATAGGTGTATAGACCTGGGGGTGAGTCCCCGGATACGCAATCTTAGCAGGAAAGCACGGACTATACACTGAACAATTACAATTACAAGATACATAACAACCTCCCTTTTCTATTTTCGGTGTCTCAATTTACATTAGATTCTATTCTGAGAACAATAACTCCTATTGCCATCTTATTATTGTGAACAATGCTAATAATTGTACAACTATAGATTCTATTGTATGGTTACAATACATTTAATTGTAAACCTATAAGAATTGTTTATTCGGGAAATCATTCATATGAAATTCTAATTAAAAGCGGTTTATTGTATGATGGATGAAAAATACAAAACTACTAAATAAAAACATTGTTAGCAAAATAATAATAAAAGTAATAGGGGCATTTTTGCAGTTTCTGATTTTTCTTCCATCATACTACAAATCGCTTTTAATTAAAATTTCATTTGACTTTATTAGATGCATTTTAAAAATTTTGTCCTATACAACGGAGTTGTCAGATTTATCACCACTCGGTGTCTTCTTCTTTTATCAACATGGATTCCTCCATAGAGAAGACATAATTATTAAAGAAAGAAAAAGTAAACAAAGAAAGCTTCTCAGTGTTGTGACCGTATGACAGTTTTCTTTTGCTATAAAATTTTACAATAACGTCACAGACTAATTCTAGACAAAATCGTCAAAAGGTCGAAAGTAACATTTGTAAACAATGACTTAAAACGTCAATTCCCTGGAAATGCCAAGTTGCTAATATCTACAAGCACTACCAGCGGGAAGATGCTAACTCCTTGTATCTATGTCTGGTGCTATTTGGTTCGTGGGAGCAAGCAGATCCCAGAAAAATACGCAAGAAGTCATTGTTTACAAATGTTACTTTCGACCTTTTGACTATTTTGTCTAGAATTTTTGTGTTCATTCTGCAAAAGGAATTTCGACAGGGAAGATTTCATAAGGGTCAATTTCACAAACGTAAACAATGGCTTCTTCCGCAAATTTCTCGAGAATGCTAACTTAATCATGATGAATTACCACGATGATTGTACAGAAGGTGAGTTCCCCTTACAATAGAAGTGGTACTTTACTTGAGCGAGTTTGCACTTTCAAGAAAAATGCAGAAGAAGCCATGGTTTACGTTTGCGACATTGGCCGTTATGAAAACTCCATGTCGATTTCATTATTTGAAATCAGTAAGTAAAATCAGTACTTTGTTTCAGAGTAGGAAATAGAGCCAGGGATGCCTGATAAACAGACGTGTCTGTATGTATACCATTTATACAGACATTTGATGATCCATACAGACCTCATACAGATTACAGACATTATACAGATATCGCGATAAAGTTACAGATTTATACAGTTATTGATTTCACTTTAAAAAAAATAACACTTATTTTTAAACTGTCACGAGCGTATTAAGAGGTGGCCAAAGACTCGGGAAAATCGGGAAATGCGAGAAAAATGCGAGAATCCAAAATCCTCGGGAAATATGCGGGAAAAGGTCGGTAATTTAAAAATCTATCGGGAAATTTTTCATATGGCACGAACCTTTTTCAAATTGTTGATTTGGACAACATCTATTAACTTTTGGTAACAAGTACGCGATCGCCTACTTATTTTGCAAAATACGAAGAGCAGTATTCATGGTCTTGCGCAGATCCAAAGGATTCCGGCTCAGTGCATTGAAAGTGGTGCAAAAGTAGTTTGCATGTTTTCCACCTCAAAGACACCAACCAACGATGGTAAATTTAGCCATACAATCAAGTGTGATTCAACAGGTGTACCTGCAACGCTCGATTGCGGTAACGATTTCATCCTCGTTAGTAAATAGATCAATTTAAGTAGGTACTTCCGCTGCAGGAGATCGCAGCAAGCCGTGCTTCTAAACTGACGTGTTTTGTTTTTGCTGCGTCGTTTTCGCGAACAAAAATCAAACAATAATTTGTAATTATAAAAAACAGTGAAATCATTAAATAACGGCGTGCTTTTGCAAAAGACGTTAGAATTCAACGATTCTCACCGAAATGTGGAAAGTGCCGGTAGTATTTTGCCATTTTTTGGTTTTTTGTGCTTCGCCCTGCACCCGGAAAGAAAAGTTACATCAGCTTAGTTTTGTTTAGTAATGGTAGTATTGTGAAATCCGGACATAAATGATTAAGTTTGAGTGTTTGTCCGCTATGTCGCGAGTGAATCGATATTTATTTGTAGTTTTGAAATTCGTTATAGAGTCGCCTCATAGCGGGGATTTGATATTGGCAGTGTGGAGTGAAAAAAAAGAAGACCAGTGCATGTAGAAAACGGCCATTTGCATGTCAGAAGCAGCAAACGAAGACAATGCGCATGCGTGAAAGCTGCACATAATTTGAGATGCGTTCACCACGTAGTTGTATATCTATCGGGCGGTTTGTCAACGTCAATTTTTGCGCTTATTTCGTCACGAATGCATGAAGCTAATTACAAATCAACGTCGAGAATTTTCATGTTTACGAATGAACAAGCGAGTGTAATTAAGGAAGCGGCCATGGGTGAGATGTATCTGACTATAACTCTATAACTCTATTTCTATAACTATAACAATAACTATAACTATATAACAATAACCTTATTTTTAAATAATACCAGTTGCGTGCCAGGTTTGGAAATTTAACATTTCCAAGTCTGGAAGTGTGTTGCGGTGCGCTTATCCAAATGATGTCGGTGATGCGGGGCTTATTGTATGTGGAAGTAACTTCGGAATGGGCGTGACTCTCCAGACATTCTGAAATGGGTTGCTGGATCAGCAGTAGAGCTATCACTTTCCAGCTCTCGGATTAAAGCTGCACAGATAAAAAGAATCATTGAATTTTATGCGTTTTCTAATGCACATAAATGGAATGCTAGATTCGACAGAAATTAATAAGATATTTCATGTAAATTGAGATCAGATAACGCCTGCATCTAGCCTTATGTATGACAGATTACAAATTTTTTTGAATGTTGTATGGATGATTGCATACAACTTCGCTATTTACGCCTCCTTTAGGTTGAAATTAAACGAGAGGAAATTTTACGCGCTTGTTAAAATTAAATATTTTTTTCTGTGTGCTTCCAATGATCACTTGAGGGATTGTTGTAAACAGATTTCATCCATAGTACCATTGCCGGCCAATGAGTGTTGGATTTTACACACACACACACACACACACGCACACACACACACAAGATTTTTTGTAGTGTTCGGTGTTTTTTTTTGCCGGACTATCAACAGGTGAACGTTCGGTAGTCCGATATAAGCATAGACTAACTCTAAGACCAGTAGGTCCCACACAAAAACGATTTTTTTCTTGGCTCAGTCAGTACTAGAACATCGGTCCCAGGCTCGGTCCCAAGCTTAATAATGTGCCCCTCATAATGAACTCCCATGAACACACTCTCAAATATTCTGTCAAAATACACGGTAATCTCAATTTACGCTCTTATGACTATAAAGTATGCATTTTCGAGGGAAACTGGGACTACGTCAAAAAGGAGTATATTAGTTTTACTCCCTTTTGCGTAAACTGAATATACGTCATAATGTGCATACTTTTTACTCCTTTTGAAAAGTGTAAAATGCATAATCTTTACTCCTTTTGAAAAGTAAAATATGCATACTTTTTACTCCTTTTAAAAAGTTTATATGCATACTTTTTACTCCTTTTGAGAACATAAAAGATGTATACCTTTTACGCATTTCGAAAAATCAATATCGCTCGAGTATGGCTGTAAACGGCTCAATTCCCAAATTGAAAGTGAAAAAGACATCAATACATTACACAGTCATGTTTATTCACTGAAAACAAAATACAAATGCCTTTGTAAAGGTTTTGCATAAAATAAATATCACGCATTTTGTTACAGACGCTCTGGAACTATTTAGTCAAGAAGAAAATTAATATAACTTTTTGCTCAGGAAGTACCAACACATTGGCTCCAAGCTCGGTCCCAAGGTTGATAACTTGTCCCTAATTCCTGCATCCGGGCATGGAAAACCTGTTTTGTTCGATATAGTGTTAAACATTTGTAATTACTTACAATAGCAGATATTTAACTTACCTGTCAATTTTGTGAAAGCATCTGTATCCAACGTATTGGATAATTTCTCCCTTTTCTATACTGCAAAACATTCCCGAACTTATACACGGTCATCAAGTCATCAAAGATCGTTACTTCCGCGCTGGGGAGAATACAAAAATAACAATCAAAAAAGTGTTATACACGGTGCTTACAAAACTAAATGCTTTTCTGAAAATGGCGTCAGCATCAAGTCAGAGGCAGAGTTTGTTTTCTTTTCTCAGCGGTGCCTACTTTTTACGCATTTTTTTGTCACCGTTGACATACTTGAAAAGGCGTAAAAAGTACTCTTCATTAGTGTATAAAAACTAATAATTGTTTGACGTATTAACTCTAATCTTGAAAATGTGCAAAATATAGTCATAAAAGGAGTTTTCCAGATTTACCGTGTAACACAGCAAATCAAAACAAAGGCGCAAATATGTATAACTAGAGTCCCTAATATAGAGTCACGCAAAGAGTGAAACCAAATCTACCTATCGGAGCTACCTATGGAGCATCCCATCTGAATTATACATGCACGCAAAATTCGAACTAATCGAAATAAGTGTTGCATGAGCTGTGTAGTTATATTCACCAATTGCCTTTGGTGACTGAATTTGATGAGTTGCGCTGTCAGTTTTTGTGTCATATCGTGCCCGCGTGACACATGATTCATGAGTTTGATACACAGTTTTTGTTGCACATATATTTGAGGGTGTGCGTGTACTGAAATAAATTTATTGTTTTCGTACACACTCACACATGATAGTGGGAACTAAAGACAAAATCAAAATAAACTAAATTTGAAATCAAATTGGAGTAAATATCTCGGTACACAGAGACAAATTTGGTAGTCAATTTTACCATTATTGGGGGTTAGGATGACTTTTGCAGTATAGTGATTTTGAACTGACTATGATCATGGTCAAAACGCCAAATAAAAATAGTTGATTCAACATTTACCATAATATCGGAATAGTCCTTGTTATCATGATCATAGTCAAGAATGCCTTGAACGTGGTGAATTCGTCCATTTACATGGTTATTGTAACCATTATATGCAATAGTCATCTTGACCATGATTTAATTGTCGGTATAACGAGAGAATTTTTCTCAGAGTAGGCTTTGCTCCAATTATATTTGAGTTTATCTTAGTTTTTTTTTCTGAATTCTATACAGTACATTCAGATTTTGAAACATATTAAAATATATTTTCATGAGCTGATATAGCTTCGTTTGGATTAAAAATTATTTTTCAAACTGCAGAACGAAGGAAAAATCTTGGAATGTGTCCCACTATACATAACCTCTTAATTAAGTTGGGTTAATACTTATAAAAATCTTAAGCCCTTGCTACATGTATAAAATATATACGGTTAACTATAATAAATAATTTGTTGATACATGATCATTTCTGTAAAATAACTCATAATAATAATATTGATTATATTTGTTTAATTAATTTGTTCGATTTTGTTTATTTATTCTGTATATATTGAATTTTATTTTATATCTAATATAAAATCACAAGTTTATTAGTTTCTCGGCAAATTGTAAATCCACGCAAATGTTGAATTAGTGGTAGTATTGTGACACAAAGACATTAATTATGAAGTTTAAGTATTTTTCCACTTTGTCGCAAATGTATTGATGATTATTAGCAAGATGAGGAAATGAAAAAAACTGAAGTCTAGAATCACGGTTCCCGGTGACAGTGAAATGAAGTGAAATTTCAACGCTAAAAAATCGAAAATTGGGTTAAAGGATTGAAAGTATAAAGTTAAGGTCGTTCGGAGTCGATTGGTGATATTTTTCAGTCCGGTCGCAACGTAGTAGCAATGCAAAAAGTGACTGCTAACCTTTCCCCAACTATCCAACATCCTAGTGATTTCTCGTGGAAGTGCAGAGGATTTCTCGGCTTCCTCCAAAGCGAGTATCATGTCAACACATTCCTTCCCATTCCCTACTTGACCAGCATTTGGGCACGGCCGGCGCCGGTATTGCTTTATAATGGGTCACCAGTTCTTAAACATTGAAAATGTATGTTAGTCCCAAACATCATCTGTTGGTTCTTTGTGTAAATACAGCTGATCTGGCAATAACGGAATTGCATGCTTGGGCGGTCAATCATGCTCATGCTCATGCAAATTGTAAATCCGAGCAAATATATTTTTATTTTGGGAAACGATACCTATGAGGTTAATTCAAGAGTTACATTTTTGTTTAATGTAAACCAAGCAAACAGAATTGGCAGTTGTTTTAACTAGATTTATTTGATTGGCTACACATTTTGAGCCTAAGAAAAAAGAAATATAGTTTATTTTTGTACATTTATAGATGTATAGATGATTAACATTATTGGCCGATCCGAAAGTTCGATCACAATTTATATAAAATTTCTCAGTTTATTTCCATAGTTACTACTACTTTTTTTGCATAATTTGTCATGAAGACATTACACATTGATTTGACTTCGGTTGCGTCCTCTCAAGTAACATACCAAATCAGTGCTGTAACTGAAATTCCATCACCTTGAAGAAGATACTTTAGTTCAGCGGTTGGCACTGGTTCGTAGTCGAATCACGTCGCCGTCATGCTGTCCGTATTCTAATCTTTCTTATGGTCTATATTTTCACAATTCACAATAACCATGACAGGTTTCATCGTAGTGATTTTGTGTTCATTCCTCCATTTCTAGTACACATCTTGTAACTCTTCGTTCGTATAAACACTGATATGCACCTGTAAAATATGATAGTTATGATTCTCACAACCGATTGAATAATGAATAAATAAAATCAACTAACCTTGAAAGTTTTAAGATAATCATTAAATCACAGCAAGAATAACAACGATAACAACAACGCATAGCATAAAACATAATTTTTACTGAGAGCAACATAATTCACTTCACTCCACTTAACCGGTATTTTGCTAACCACCACCCAATGGTACATTCGTCGAAGAAAATCTATCTGGCCGCGTACACTCTCCGTCTCTCTTAACTTGCTCTTAGATTTCCTACAAAAATTGCTAACATCAACCATTTTGAGTAATATAATAAATAAAAACGTAACGTAATATAATAAATAAAAATTACTAACAACTGCAAAAGCGCACTGTTTCAAGCACATCACTTTTTTCTCCATCAGCTTGTTTTTGGTCTCATTAGAACTGTCAAAATACACATTTGCCTTCTTCCTTTTGCTCCACTTCACAACTCAACAGCTCACCGTGATCCACCTTACGGTGGATTGATGAGCTGCATGGTGGTTGCATGTAAGCTTTTATCGTGTTGCGTGACATCGCTGTGACATTTCCAGGCAAACTCATCAAAAAGCGACTGGTGAGAAAAACAACAGCACTATGTTCTTCTTGTCGTGACTCTTTCTAGGGACTCTATGTATAACAAGGTGCTGGCTTCAAGGTGTAATTCGGACCAAGGGGTTTTACAACAGTGAACCAATTTCAAATCGCTAGTTGCATATTGATTGTTGATATAAGTTACGTTGCGTTAAAAATATTCTCGTCTTTCCTATTCCGTTTACTTTAGGTTTCGTTTGCACGTCACGAGTTATCCACGAATTCACTAAACTTGATTTTACTTTAATTTTTATTTTCTGCATCTTTTTTCTACATCTTTTAAACTTTTTCTTAATCTTTTAACGCTTGCCATTCTTAAACTAATAGCTTTATTTCGTGATATTTTTATATTCCAGTACTGTGAACCACGCACACTTGTGTCTGACCCCAATAGCATTCATATTTTCTGTTGGTTTAAATCGGAATCAAAATTTTAAATAAATATACATCTCCGGTCAACCGGATGTCTTGAGAATAAACCGGAAACAACATCTAAAATCTTATGGTTATCAAAATGATACCCCAACCTAAATTCAGCGTTCCGTTTACCAAAACGAACCAAGCTGCTAACCCTACCCCATATATCCAACATCCCAGTGAGTTCTCGTGGAAGTGCAGAGGTGTTCTCGGCTTCCATCAAAGCGAGTATCACGTCAACATACTTCTACCCTATCCTTATTTGACCTGCATGGATGCGGCCGGCGATGGTTTTGCTTTTTTAAATTCTAGATCGCCAGTTTTTACACATTGAGGATGACTGTTAGTCCCAAACATCATCTGTTGGTTCTCTGTGTAATAACAGCCGATCTGGCAATAACAGAGGAGCAACCGCAAGCAGTCAATCATGCTCATGCTCATGCTCAATTTAAGTAGGTATTTCCGCTGCATTAACCCATTCTTACCCATGGTGTGTAGCACCAACATTTTTTCTTATTCAAGCACAAAACAATTTAGATAATATTGTAATGCAATTTTTGGAACATTTTTGTAGGTTTATAACATTACAAGTATACTGCCGTTCTACGCATAACTGTCCCATGTTGCAAAAGTTGTAGTTGAGAAAAAAGCGTTTTAAGTTTTGCGTCACTATTGTGTAGGGCTGGTAAGATTCGTGGTAAAACCCACAAATTTATGAGCGGCATTTGAAGATGTGGCTGAGTTTCGATGTAATCTGTGGTATTACAAACAATAAGATTATTTTTGTATGTATAATACGAGGTAAAATATTCAGTGGGACTGATATGCGTAGAATCTTGCCTTGCAGCAGAAAATTCTAGGCATATCAGTCGCACTGCATGATGTATTGATGGATCGTTGACGATAGAATTTACGTTTTCAAATACACATGCCATGTGCATTATTGTTTATGCTCCTACCATGATTCTGATAATTTTTTTTTCTGATATATTTTTTATCAAATAATATAGTAATGTGGAATGTGGAAGTGGAAATAGGTTTTGCCTCTAAAAAGACAAGCGAGAGAATTCGCACAAAATTCCGGCAAAGACGTTTTGGCATTTCGCAACGACTGTTGGTCTTTTTACTGTGATTTTTAAGGAAGTTACTTAACAAATCTCCATTAACATACCCTTTAAACTTTACGTAACCTGCATTAACCCTGATTTTATTACTCTGAGCACTGCAGTTGCTGACTAAGTGGAAGAAGAATTTGGGCAGCTGTGCTCGATGCCATATTGGAAGAATTTGTGACTGGATTCCACCGAAAACAATAGCATTTGGACAAATTTTGGCTAGAACTGATTGGTCATTCCAAAAAGGAACTGCCAAATTTGACAACATTTGTTAAAAAGGTCGCAGGTTTTCAATATATGATAAGTATCTGGTTGTGAACCAAACTCAAATGGGTTTGGTTGCGCAGATAATTGTCTACGAAGTCATAACGGAACTGTCAACGGCAACGGAGCTTGAAGCAAAGACAATAAGGCTTTTGGCCAATGCCCAGAGGGATACAGCGTGCATTGACGAGCAAAAAAATACTTCGAAATTGACAGTAGGTACCTACAGCTTTTGAAGTACGTATAAGTATTTGTGGTTGAACTTGACTTATTTAAGATTTTGTTAAAAATTGATCAAGAATAAAAATGTATCTACATAGGTGGCAGACGGCATCATCCCCATTGCTGGTGTTTATTATAGTTCCATCTCTCTTTGTTGTTAGTGTTGTTCCTCTATTTCTCCTGCCTGTTAAGAAATTTTTGAGCGCTTCCACAAAAAAACAATCAAAGAATACACCATACCGGCCGCCGTCCTCTGATTATGATTGTTCAGTTTTTCGGGTTCCATTTGCACTAAATAACCTGCCCATATAGGGTGTCCCAGAAAGTCTATGCATGATTTTGATACGCCATTGTTGCTTCCACATGACGTTTAAATAGCTGATCATTATTGTGTATCATTGTTTACATTTCAATCTATAAATCTGCGACTCTAGAGTGCCGGTGCATTTACTTTTCATGAAAATGCGAAGCAAACAGATCTTATCTTGAGAATTGGAGCTGTTCGCCACTTCAACAGGACTTAGTCCGTGCTTTAACCTACCCCGCAGTGGGATGTTAGGCAAAAATGTCGTTGGTTCGAGTACCACTGTACACATGCCCTTTTCGCTCAATTTTCCTAAAACATCTACTATGTTTCCAAGCCTGCCGCACACTAGCGGAACTATCAAAAACTTTCTCTTCATATCTTTCAATTCTAGCCAAAAAAAAAAAAACATTGTTGTTCACTCTTGGTGCCTCATGGTGATGAGCGAACATCTCTTTCAACATCATAATCGTTACTCCTCGCACGGAGAATATATAAAATAACAATTAATGTACATAATGATGTTGCAAAAATAAAAATATTCAGCAACCGGGATTCGAACATTGAACGTGGGGGTTATGGGTCCAGTGACTTGCCCACTAGCATATATCTACACTTGAAAACAGGAATGCTTAAAGGCGTACAAGAACAACGTCGTGTGAAACAAAAGCCGTTCATAAGGCAACCTTATAAAATTCAAAAGCATCGTTCATAAGTTGAACCTTATGAAATTCTTAAGATTATTTGGCTGAGTGAACGGAAACAAACATCATAGCGAGCACAGTTGCTGCTGCTGCTGCCGGGATGCAAAAAAAATCTTCTGAACTCTTGATTTCTGTGTACTACCAGAATGTGAGAGGCATTCGTATCAAAATTGTTCAGTTATGATTGCTTCTCTCCAGCTGTGACTACGATCTAGTAATCTTCACCGAGACTTGGCTTGGACCAGATACCGATAGTGCAGAAATTTTGTCCGACTATACGTTTTACCGTTGTGATGCATTGACTAGTCGGTATTCTCGTGGTGGAGGAGTGCTTATCGCTGTTAAATCTCACCTTAACTATGAAGTTATTCCACTGTTGAATTGCGACCATCTCGAGCAAATCGCACCATGTAACAAATTTAGCATCATCAGCAGATATGATTATGTCACTGGGTGACTTCAACTTTCCAAACTTGCATTGGCAACTGGATGAGGACGTGAACGGTTTCATTGCCCTGAATGTTTCTTCCGAGCATGAACGGGTTGTTTACTACTGGTTTGCAGCAAGCTAATCGATACACGAATGCAAACGCCAGACTTCTCGCGCTTGTATTCGTTAGTCTTCAAGAGTGACTAGATATCATCGAACCTCCATTGATAATCATCACGTGCCAGTTGTTTTGCTGTTTGATGAAAGCATTGACGATTTAGCACAGAGAACAGACATCCAGGGTCGAACATTTTGTTTACAATTTACTGTATAAATTTTTAAAAGCAAACCGTTGGAAAAACAACGCCGCCTAGTTTAGGTTTCACAAAACTAAAATTGACAGACTATCAAAACGCGAAGCGGGCGAGTGGCGCCATCAACATACGATCCACCAAAACTAACAGCAACGAGCTGTAATTTTAAAATGACAGTTACCGAAATTTACACACGAAGGGCACTCTAGCTTGGAAGTCTGTTCTCTGTGGATTTAGTTTCAACGAATGAGTCAGACGATAATCTCTATTATGATTTCCACTCGTGCGAATTTGACAGGCTGAAAATGGTGTTGAATGCTATCGACTGAGACGGTTTATTAACTGCAACACTGGCTGAAACGATATCAATGTTCTACGAAAATGCTTACGCGGCGCTTAACAACTGCGTATCTTGGAAAAGACGGACGTTACAGTCACATTCTAATAAACCTTGGTGAACTTCTGAATTACGACATCTTCGGAACGTCCTTAGAAAAGCACGCCATCGGTTTTTCCTTTCGAAGTCTGAGAATGACTATTATCACCTTCGAAAAGTTGAGCTGCAGTAAAAAGCAGTACAACCTTTTTCCATCTAGCTACTTATCCAGAATTACAGGTGAACGTAAAACAGAACCCGTCAAGTTTTTAGAATTTCGTGAAAACATGGAAAGCATCTTCTCGCATCTCACGCAACGTTAATTTCAAGGATGTCCAAGCTTAAACAAACTTGGACGCCGCGAATCTATTTGCTTCGTTCTTCAAGAGCGTGTTTAGCAGAGTTGCACCTGTACCAAGGCGTGTTTTGCTCGCATTCCTTCACACAATATCAACGTACCAGTCATCCAGTTTTCCCCAAACGAAGTTGAAGAAGCTATTAACAACCTTGACATCAATAAAGGAGGTGGAACGGACGGTATTCCACCCCTAATGCTGAAAAAGTGTCCCAGAGAACTAGCGGGTCCAATTGCCTGTTTGTTCGCTTTACGAAAGGACGTTTCCGGCAGCTTGGAAAACAGCTTTCATCGTGCCTATTCACAAGTCTGGCAGCAGAAATCAAGTATCGAACTATCGTGGCGTATCTATACTGTGCTGTCTCAGCAAAGTGTTTGAAAGACTGGTGCACAACGTTTTATACAATTATCTCCAATTATCTTTGATGGCCAGAATGGTTTTATGAAACGTAGTTCTACAACAACGAATCTTATGTGTTACGTCACCTCACTGTCACGCGAGGTCAAAGCGAGGCGACAAGTTAACGCGGTGTACGTTGATTTCGCGAAAGCCTTCGACACTGTCTCTCATATACTATTATTCAACATTTTCATTAATGACCTGTGTTCGCTACTTCGTTCGTTCAAACTGTCGTTCGCTGACGACCTAAAATTTTATCGTGTCATAGCTTCTCTTGCTGATTGCGCAGCCCTTCAAGAAGATATTGATGTAATGGTGTGACAACAACGGAATGCGAGTAAACAACAACAAAATCATTTCCTTCGGGCGATGCCATAACCCTATTCTTCACGAATAGAAAATGGAAACGACATCACTGGAATATGTGTCATCCATTCGCAACCTTAAAGTTACCATCGATTCGAAGCTCAGATTCAACGAGAACATCAGTACTACGACTGCCAAGGCTTTTTCTGTTTTGGGATTCATTCGTCGCCACCCGTCTGACTTCACCGATATCTACGCCTTGAAAACACTCTATTACGCGTTGGTTCATAGCATGCTTGAGTACGCTGCCCGGTTTGGTCTCCATACCACGTAGTACATGTTCTGACGATCGAACGGGTGCAGTAGAAGTTATTACGTTTTGCATTGAGACAACTACCATGAAACGACCCCGTCAATCTTCCTTCCTATTCAGACCGATGCAGGGTCATAGGATTGGAGCCACTGTCAGATAGACGAGTTACGATGCAGCGGATATTCGTCGTCCATGTAATTGCGGGAACTAAAGACTGCTCTTAACTGCTCACACAGATTTCGTTCAACATTCCTGCTCGAAGGTTCCGAAATTCTTAGTTATTTGCAGTTCCATATCATAGAACACACTACGGCTACAATAACCCGGATTCATGTCTTCGCTCGTTCAATGTTGTCTGTGATGAATTTGATTTTAATTTGTTTAAAAACGTTTTTAAAAATAGGATTAATAGTAATATATAGTTTATAAGTTATATAATTCAGTCTGTGCGTCAATTCGAAGCCAGTGATGTGATAAATAAATGATACACAGAATTCAGACATTACCAGCAAGGCCAAACGGCATAGCTTAAGGACTTGCATACATTTTTGAGATAGCACACACAGTTTCAACGAAAAATACTTATAAAATTGAACAACATACAAATTCTACGACGTATCACAAACTCTTGGAATCTTAATGTAGCAGAAATCGTAGAAATTTTCAATCAAAATTCCAAAAAAATTACTTAACAAAGATTAATAAAACGGGTATTCGTGGCATTCATCCCAAAAACAACACACCACACAACACTATAACAATAAACTACCTTACTAAATTGATATACATAGCTGTTTAAAAATATGTTTACCTACACAACAACAACTAACTAATCTTCCGATCAAGTAGGATTTTTTAGATTTTAAAATAACAAAAACGATGAACTACAACACTTTCATGTATGAATCGGCTGCCCCATCAACGTTCAAAAGTGCCTGAACCAAATAGACAGCTTGTAATGATCACTTGAAGATGCGATGCATTGCCCTGATATTTCCAAATGAAGCACGTTCTATAACCAAGCAGGATAGAATTGAGTAAACGAGCGGAAACTCAACGGGAATGATCTCTCATATGCATCCATCGAACCATTCTAAACGGCCGTTGTGGGAATATCACCATAAAAATCTCACATGCTCATAGCATGTTAGGGCCTGTTTATAAACCACGTAGACTTATTTTTGAAAATCTTAGACATCCCCCTTCGTAGACTATTCTCCATACATTTTTTTGAATTTTTGTATGCAGCATAGACTATGTTAAACCCCCCTCCCCCCTCCACCCTAGAAAAGTCTACGTGGTTTATGAATAGCCCCTTACCAACCACTAATGGCTTCTCTTCTTTTTCCTGTTCTCTTCCCTATCCTATAACTGTGAGCAATACCATATGGCATCGTGCATAGGCCATAGACCAGCACAGGCCTTTGCCCAAACTCAACTCTTCAAAGGCAGAAACACCGAGACGGCACAGAGCAATAAGTAAAGAATGGTATAAACCCTAACCAATTTTACTCTCAGCCAAATTTTCTAACACATGGTAAGCAACCAAA
The DNA here is from genome assembly GCA_034211315.2 of Aedes japonicus. Taxonomy (NCBI): domain Eukaryota; kingdom Metazoa; phylum Arthropoda; class Insecta; order Diptera; family Culicidae; genus Aedes; species Aedes japonicus. The sequence goes on along the minus strand of JASCZW010000455.1, from coordinate 211,619 downwards.
TGACCTCTACAAACCACTGTTCTGTCAATCGAGAGCTCGGTTTTTGTGCTGTGGGAGATTTTCTTCCCTATATTCGCGGGTTTCGCGTAAGTGTATCTGCTTACGGACCCACCCAAACGTTTTTGGCCCTTCATACAGGAGGTTGATGATCACAAACAACAATAGAATCCTGATCAAATCGTTTTTCAGATAATTCCACTGCTATGGAAAGTTGCTACAATAGATGGTAGTATTTCATCATCATCATCACCACAGAAACAACGAAATACAACACGATAAGAACATTATATATTTTTTGAATTCTCCCCTACACACTTAATTGGTACGTTTTCAATTGTTGTTGTGTCGTTTAGCAACAACAATTGACAACCTACCGTTCAAGTGGGTATTTGAAGTTTTTAAAATACCTAAATATAAAACAAGTTTACATAACAGACACATCTCTTAGCTAGAACGAACAAAAACACCACACATATAGTGTAATGGGATGTAATGTAAGCCTAGCTTTCATTCGGCCTATGTATCAAATATGTCATTAATTTAACGATAATCAACAAAATCATGTTGGTATTAGGATGACCGATGTAATCCGAAGCAATTCAGACAATATTAATCAACTTATAGTTGTTCATTTGCGCGTAATTTTCGATTTCTTAAACTTTTCGGGCATCATGATTTCACTGGTTAAGCTGAACAGATGGTCTACGCGATCTTCGAGTGATCTAAATTTGGCTTAATTGAATCGATAAAGCGTGTAATGCAGTCTGGATGTACAGAAAATAGTTACATGTGACAAACTAACTGTTCACATAGCTAAAATAACAATGATTTTACAAGAAAATCGTAAACCCAATGTTGGGGACATATATTTTTGTATGTTCCTAACTATGACCTGTTGTATCAATAACGTCGTAAAAAGGTTATTATTGGTAAAATTATAAGTGGAAATGCATGAGTTTGCGGTTGCTTAAATTCAAGTGGCTCATCTGATGTGATGTGATGTGTGATAAGAACCCACCATCAGTGCAAGGATTACCTATGGCTGCAGGACTATACTCCACCGGTTGTTCTGAGAGAATAGCCTACGTGATGGCTTCTTGTAGCAGGGTCAGCCGATCTCAGTGAGGACCTTCGGAAGACTACGGCCAGAAGGCCGCGTGTCTTTGCATGACAAGGGACTGGCGACTCCACGAACCCTTGTCCAGTCAACAAATCCTTCGACTGCCTTAGGCAACCCCCCCAGGGTGTCCCCGTTTTATAGTTGTTAAAGGAACAGTGAAAATTTTTAGTAAAAATGATTTATAAAAAAAATTAAGACAAAAGGAACATTCCACGGCTATACAGAACTTTAGATTCAATTAACACATTTATTTGTTTTTATTTGCACTAATAAATGTACTGGGATATTGCAAATTTCTACTGTTCCTAATAAATTAGTTGTAGGCAATAAAATGAGGAAGGATCTCGACAAAAAAAATTACAATTCAAATAACTTACCATAAAAGCATATCAGTCTCTATGTTGCATCATAAATTCAAGGGATACTACTTTCCAACGCAGCTTCCACTGCATGTTATTCGTATAGGACTAATTTGCTTTTATATACTGATCCAATATGAATGGATCAAGCACTTAACTGCATATACTGAGCTGGTTTTTACACGGGCTCACTCTTCTCATATAGAAAGACATCATGAAAGACCCAATTGCTATAAATACAAATTTCAACCCGAAAAGTTTACATGAAATTTTATACAATAAAAACTAAATTACTTGACTATGTAAAAAGCAGCTACAGTAAGTCAATGCACTTCCAATCGTTCACTTACCGAAAACCCAACCTACCTCTTGTTGCAATATTAAATCCTCGTAAATTGAAATTAAAAGTGATAGTAACAATCCTCCCAACCTCCCTCACGTTCTTAAATATTAAATGAGAAGCAGGCAAATATTAAATAATATTAAAACTATTGAGTTAAGCTAAGGAATTAAATAAAGAGCTTTTAATTTATACTGTTTTTGAGATTTTGAAAAAAATCAATTATATAATTTTGACGCTTTTGTTACTATCACTTTATATTCAAGACATAAATATGTTTGTTCATTTGTTTCAAGACATTAATATTCTACTATCAAAATTCCTCACTGGCAATGAAATTTACCAAAGTGGTTGAAAAGTTTAAAAGCAAAACAACATATTTATGCCTTGTTTCGAAGAGAACCTACCGCCGTACTTCATCCTTTTTTTTCCCTTCTTTCTCTTTTCCCTCCTTTTTTTTTTCACTATAAGCTTAATTTACTCAACTTCTTCACCATCTGAAATTTCACTGCCACTATCGTTAAAAATTTCAACAGCTTTTTTCTTTAATCTATCTTTATCTTCACCTAATCTCTTCCAATCGTTTTTACTCATACCTTCGTATCTTGCAAGGTCCTGTTTTAGGGAATCTTTCCAGGTGAAACTAGGTCTACCTTCCTTTTTCCAATCAAATTTAAATTTATATGCTAACTTAAGTGGATGCGATGATTCTCTTCTGATGATATGACCATAATACGAAATTCTTCCTACTCTAACTCTTCGATTTATTGTTTTTCCCTTCAATTCCTTGCTTACATTCAACTCCCTGTTTTCTTTTCTACAGCTATTCCAAATATCTTTCACTATAAGTTTCTCATATTTTGCTAATTGTAATCTACTCCGTTTCGTAAGAGTTGCTACTCTAGTTCCATACTGAATGGCCGGAGAAATAACAGTGTTATATATAAGTCTACCTATTTCCCACGATGGTCTGAAATTTTTACAAAACTGAACTACGGTTTTGGCTGATTTCATAGCATCAACACATCTCTTCCTAGTAGTAGCTGAACGATTAAGTGTATTAGTCAGATTTACTCCAAGGTATTCCAATGACTTACAGGTAACAAACTCCTTTCCGTTTAATTTTATCTTATCTGGAATAATTTTCGTTGCATTAGGTACTCTTATTAATATTTGACTTTTATTTGTGTTAATTTCAAGTCCTACCTCTGCCAAACACTCCTTTAGGGCTGCAATGATCTTCTCTAAGTCATCTTGATCTTCTACTATAATGAGCAGATCGTCCGCAAATGCCAGGATAACAGGCAGTGCAAGCGAACCCATTCCAATTAATCGTAATCGTGGTATTTTACTGCTCACCTTTTGAAGAACATTTTGTATTACTAAATTAAAAATAAAAGGCGACAAAGGGCAGCCTTGCTTGATTTCTTTTCCCCTTTTTATCTCATCTGAAAATTGATTTTGCCATTTAACCTTTGCCCTATCTTCTTTTACACACAATAAAACCCTATCGATTATATAAGTTGGCACTTCCAATTCCAATAAAATTTCCTTCAATTTCTCCAACCTAATATTATCAAAAGCCTTCTTAATATCTAAAGATGCTACATAAAGGGTTTCTCCTGCGTTCCAATGTTCTTCCATTAACCTACGTGTTACAAATATGTGATTGTTTGTTGAACGGCCTGGTGCCACCCCGGATCACCTGTGAAACCTCTCAATCGGTTACGTAACCATTTTGCATAAGGTTTGTAGACGACGTTGCACAAACTTATTCTACTGTCTTCGGATTTCGAACTTTTGGAATTGGAACCTGTATAGATGCTGACATATCCCTTGGCATAATATTCTCTATCCAAATTCTCCTCCAGATTTGCAGTGCTGCATGCTGTGCTGAATTTCCATCCGCATACTTTAGGAACTCCATCCGAACCCCATCGGCTCCTGGGGATTTTCCGTTGCTAGAAAACTGTATTATTCTTCCCATCTCTTCGGCTGTCGGGGGCGGCGTAATAGGACACATATCTTGCTCCTCCACAAAAGTGATCTCCGGACCAGTACTAAGCTTTAATACCTCATTCCAGAGCTTAGCAGGTATATGAACTTTCCTAAATGCCTTCTTCTTTAGGTAGGTCTTTAAGAAGGCATAGGATTTTTTAATTCTCACAGCAATATCAAAATCATCCAGATTTTTATAGAATTCCTTAATTACTTTTTCCTCATGCTGTTTAACTGCTTGTTGATATTCCTCCTTCCTCTGACTTACTTTATCTTTATATGTTATCATATAGGGCCTCTTGTTATATAACATTAAAGATTTATTTAATCTATTTAACGCGTTTTTTCTTTTAGGAGTAAGTGGAACTTTTGATGTTTTCAAAGCCTCGGCTGCAGCGTTTTTCATTCTCTTAGCTACTCCTCCATAATAGCTATGAAAATCCTTATTTTCCTCAACTACTTCTGTCTTTGCTAATTTCTCATGATATTTTTTCTTAACTACCTCATATTTAAGTGCTTGTGCATCCAAATATTGACATGTCTTGCTTTTGACTTTAACTACTGTTTCATTTTTCAAAGCAACGTCCATAAAAATGAGTTTATGATCAGTATTCACCGTAGACCAACATCCTTTTATAAATCTTATATTTAAACGACTAGATATTGCTTTTACAATATGATCTATTTGGCTGTTTCTGCTACCACTTCTCCAGGTCACTTCTGTGTTTATTCCAATTTTCGAAGACAAATTTTGTAATTGGCGTAACTGCAAAAAAATCTTGAACTCTTCCCCATTCTCATTACAATCATCAATACCTAGCTTCTTCCCAACAAACTTTTTATCCTCTACCTCGACCGATTCTCTTCCAATTTGAGCGTTCCAATCCCCCAACATAATTATTTTATCCTTAATGTGGTCTTTATCAATCTTCGTACCCAAATTTGAGAAAAAACTATACGCCTTCTTGTTTGGACCATGAACATTAACTAAAATTATTTGGAATTTCGGTCCTATCTTAATCAAGGTAGAAATAGCTGAACTGTTCAGTTGGTTTATGTTGCCCATTTTCAAATGTATTCCTTTCCTAATAACAAACGCCAAACCTCTCTGCTTGTTATTTTTAGATTTTACCATATGCCATCTGTAGTCTTTTGTTTCTATTATACTACCCACGGCATTTACTTCTTGAAGGGCTGCTATGTCAATATTATGAAATATCAAAGAATCATTAATGTCATCCCTTTTTTCTTTCTTCCTACATCCTCGTACATGCAATGTAGCAATCCTCACATACTTTTCTTCGCTTGATTCTTTATTAGTCAGTTGACCACTAGTATTGACGGTATCCTTATTTCTCATCACCTCTACTATTTCCTTCGTACGGTTATTTGGGAAATTTTTCTTTCTCTGTTTTTTTCCTGCTTTAACCTTTACCACCAGTTTGTTTTCCGATTCCCCTTCTTCGTTATTTGATCCATTGATCGATTTCTTATTATTCTCAAATCCCTCATTTTTCCTCCTGATTTCCACTACACTTTCATAATGATTTTTGATTTCAGCTCCCGTAAACAATATTCTCAATGGTCCATTTATGTTTGTGTCATTCTCACCTATCTTGATTGTTGGTTGATCTTGCTGGTAAACTTCAATGCACATCTCAAATATTTCTGATACGTTGACTAGCGATTCATGACCCAACCAAACCCCCAATGTCCTAACTTCATCTAAAAACCTCTCAAATCCTCCCTGTTCTAGGCCTTCAATTAAAAAGGACTCAAATCTCTCTCTGTGCAGCCCCATGTAATCAGCAATCATATGTCTAAATTTTGTGATATCTTCTATCGAACTGTTAACTTCCCCACCCCTATTCAACTGATCCAATAATGCTCTTATTAAACAATTTCCATCTCCTTCTATCTTCTTAACCTTCAAGACAACATCTGACTTAAAATCTTCGACGTAATAAAATTTAACCGATTTATCCTCAATCACTTGAACTTCTTCCCTCTTCCGCTTATTATTCCTTTTATTTTTATCCTTCGACAACACACTATCCTCTTTATGTTCTTCGATCCTCTCATTATACCTTTCCCGACCATAAAATTCCCTGTATCCCACCAACCCATCTTGTTCCATAACCTCCCTTAATTCTTTACTAGCCTCCACTTCATTAAGGTCACATTTAGCTGGAAAATCTCTGATTTTGTCCACTTCGACCGCATGATTATATTTAACAGACCCCAATACTGCCCCATCCCCGTGCCCCGAATCTACGATATCTATGTTACTTCTCATCACCCCAAACACATTATTAACTCTACCCTCTGCTGACACAGCTAATTGTATTTTCCCGAAACTTTATTATTTATACTTCCTGCTTCATAAGATTTTCCTCCTCCCACCTCGAACAACAATTCTACTTCACACCCCAAGATGCGTGCTACCGCCCATAACACTTCAGGCCCAAACTCTACGGCTCCCTTTTCCACCTCATCTAGATATGAAACATTTTTTTCCCCCGGGATTTCCTCTGCAAACGGATACCGCCCACTATGATTTAAAAGATCCTTAGTATGAATTCTAATATACTCCATCAGAACTACGTTAAACTCATCAACAAACTTCTTCGATCTATCGTCCACTCCGGCTCTAAAGCAAATTTGTTGTAAAATCAGCTGTCCCATATTTATTTGTGCTTGATCGCATCCCCCCACTAGCATATCATCCGGCGCCAAACTTACAATACCCGTCATCATGAATTAGATCTTTCTCTCCGTCTAATTTAGCGATGACGTCCAAACGACCATTCAAAATACAGTTTTTAAATAATTCAAGCAAAACAATGCATTAGGTCCTAAGTAACATTGAGAGACTCTCTTTGTCGACTTTCTCTTTGCGTTCCTACGGCTATGTAACAACATGTTTAACTATTTTCAACATACAGTACGGTAGTATAAAGTGTAATAAGGGATTCAATACGTTGAAAACAACAGCAAATCGTTTAATAGACAAGCTATTAACCAAAGAGAAAGTCGACAAAGAGAGTCTCTCAATGTTACTTAGGACCTAATGCATTGTTTTGCTTGAATTGTCCTGCCTTATTCTGCTTCCTTTTGGTCGAGAACCATCGCCCGCCCACACGCATACCTTCGCTCACTTTTGCTCTGTTCTCTACCCCTCTCTATTTACACGGACCTATTCACTTACACACTTCCATGTCTTCGCTGATTTCATCAGTATCAACTACTGAATCCGGTGGGTTTTTCTTTTCTCTCTTTCTTTCTATTTAACGCCGCCACATCACTTTCTATCCTGTACCCTTCCGCTACCACCAACAACCACCACTACTATCATTCACAACCGACCTCTCGTCTCCCTCACCTACTGATCCAGCGATGATCGCTCAAAGCGCACGAGAGGAGAGAAAGCTAGCTATGGTCAAATTTACCACCAGAGAAGAGAACGATCTGCTCCTCTCTGTCGACCTACCGGTTTCTCCCTCTCCCACCTTATAGAACCACTAGTTCACCACAGCAACCCGTGGGGAAAGCAGCGCTCTTACCGACGAAATAACGCTCTGACCCGATCTCACACTTCTGCAGACCTCCCTTCCCCGCGCCCAAAACTTGCTTCGGGTAGCAGCGACTTGCTCCCCACACCATTTTCTTCCTTTCTTCACTTCCCACACCACCAATCTTCCTTTTTTCCTGGAATTCCTCCGCTTCTCACCACGTAATCTGCCGCAATTCCAGCAATAGCCAAATAGCGTAATAGCCGCAATCAACCACCACCAGCGCTATCTCTTCCTGCCAACTGGCCACTATTGGCTTCACACTTTTCACTAACTTCCCAGTCGCCACAATTCACTGACAAATCACTGAAACACTCTACTCTGCTCTGCTTGGCTGTGCACGTCCGATTCGATAAACGAATGAACATGCACTGCGTTCGAAAATTTTATGCAAATCTTAAGTTCAAGTGGCTCATCTAAACACAAACCGAAGGAACTAAATCATTGTATAGTGAATTATAATGTTTTCATTATTGAATGGCTGATAAACATATATGAACATCACTTTAGTGTTTCGAGGCAGTTTTACTTTAGTTTGTCTTGTGAAATGTTGTATTAAGTAAATCGAATACAGCTGACAATGTCTTAATTCATGGAGGATCGCAGCAAGCCGTGCTTCTAAACTGACGTGTTTTGTTTTTGCTGCGTCCTTTTCGCGAACAAAAATCAAACAATAATTCGTTATTTAACTCTAACTAACAGTGAAATCATTAAATATAGGCGTGCTTTGGGAAAGACGTAGTGAATACAATCGATTCCCACCCGAAATGTGTGAGTGTCGGTAGTATTTCCACATTTTTTGGTTTTTTGTGCTTCTCCCCGCACCCGGAAGAAGAGTTACATCAGCTTAGTCTTGTTTATTAGTGGTAGTAATGTGAAATCCGGACATAAATGATAAAGTTTGAGTGTTTGTCCGCTTTGTCGCGAGTGAATCGATAACTATTTGCAGTTTTGAAGTTCGTTATTGAGTCGCCTCATACCGGGGATTTGATATTGGCAGTGTGGAGTGAAAAAAACCCGCATTAATCCACCGTTGGTAAGACTGAAACCTTCTTACACTTCACCAGAATTACGAACTCAAATGTGGCCAATATGGTACTGGGTACATATTTTCATCAGAAATTCCAAGAAGATTCAGGAATATTCAAACATTTAGTTTATAAAATGAACTATTTGTCAATCCTGAACATATTGTTTATCGAAGTGATTAAAATATTGACATTATTAGTGTTTAACGACCTATTATATAAAAGAATAATTTACACAAATAATAGAAATTTCGTATATTTAGTCCACAGAATGAATTTTGATTATCAATACGGAATCAAGATGCTTAATGAATACTTAATACTCTGGCAACTCTGTTTATTATTTTGTTTACTTGTGTTCTAGTGCTGAAAATTATCACATTTTCTGGATGTTATCGTCTGTTTAAATCCTAGAAATCAACGCCTACGTACGTTTAAACCACCGCTCATACAGTTCACACCGGAATATCGCCCATCCGCAAGGTAGGACCAATATTATCGTCCCTCCAAGTCCACCGCTTCGTCCAATCAAAACCTGCATCAACCACCGCCACAAGCCACCTTCCTCCATCGCCTCATCACTCCGTCAAACAAGCCGTCTAGATCAGCGTAGATATCATAGCCTCCTCCACCTCCTGCCCGCTGTTTCAACAAACATTTGCCACACAGAGATTTCCTGCCGTCAACTAGCTATCGACGATTTAAATTTGGAAACCATTGTAGCACCTATTGCGAGAAATAAAACCTACTCCTGCTGCTGTGTTTTCATTTTCCCACGCATCCGAAGCCCTGCATACAAAAGCATTCACCTCACCAATACCTACGTCGTATCATCGCATCGACTATCAGCTGTCATCGTTAGATAAGTAGCGTTCGCCACCTGTCTGCCACTAGACTAACTATCCATCCAGTGCAGCCGAAATCAACGTAATGACTGCGGTGTGTGAAAAATGTGCAAACTCGATCGAAACCGAGTCAGTAAAATGTGGAGGATTTTGCTCATCAACTGTGTGTTTACGATGCTCTGGAATCGCAAAAGATGCACATGCTGGTATCGTAGCTAATATGCATTTAGTGTGGCTGTGCACTGCCTGCAAAAATTTAATTGCGAAAGCACGATTCTCCAACGCTTTGGTATCCGTCAATAAAGTCAACGAATCCGTCATCGATGCAATAAAAGCTGAGATTCGCGACAGCATTCTGGTGGACATCAAAACGGAAATTCGATCGAACTTCAAATCCTTGTTCGAATCTGTTCCGTCTACTCCAGCACCACCTCGTCGTACTCCATCGGCACCAGCTTCTAGATTAAAAAGGCGTCGCGTCAACGACGGCGATGATGACATTGTTTCTCAACGCCCTACCAAAACACTATGTGGAATCGGAACAAGCACGGCGGACCCAAGTATGGTAGCTCTGTCGGCCATCTGAACAAGATTCCGACAAATTTTGGTTATACCTGTCAGGTATTCTGCCGGAAGTTCCTGAAACCAAGGTCAGCGAACTAGTCCGTCTAAAATTAAAAACCGATGACCTGAAGGTGGTCAAGCTTGTTCCACGTGGTAAGGATGTTAGATCCCTAACCTTTGTGTCGTACAAAATTGGGATGTCTCCGGACTTAAAACCAGCTGCCTTGTCTACTGAAACGTGGCCATGTGGAATACGCTTTCGAGAGTTTGAAGATGATGGTGCCAAGAAGCAGTTTTTTTGGAGACCAGCACAAACAACCTTGGGCACACCTGCCGGAAACGAGACACCGACTGCGGTTCCAGACTCAATGAGGTAACTTCTGAAATCCCTCTTACCAACTGCTCCGTGCCTACGTTACAAGTTCAATCTCCTACACCGAACTGGCAAACAGCAATCAATCGCCAACCTCCGCACATACGCACTGTGAGTGGCTCGCAAGTCCCAGTAACAGGTGTACATCATAAGTCATTCCTTGTGTACTATCAAAACGTGGGTGGTATGCGTACGAAGACCAACGACTTTTTCTTGGCCGCCGCATCTAGTGATTACGACGTTATTGTTCTAACAGAAACCTGGCTGCGCTGTGACGTGAGCAATTCCGAATTGGCTCCGAATTACAACATTTACCGCTGTGACCGCAGCCCCGCTACCAGTCAACTACAACGTGGTGGAGGGTTCTTATTGCAGTAAAAGCCTGTTTACAAAGTGTTCCTGTTCGACTTAATGGAGGCGATTCACTTGAGCAGGTCGCTGTGAAAGTGTCTCTTGCAGATCGATCAATCTTCGTGTGTGGTATATATCTGAGACCTAACAGTGAACCCGAACGCTACATCCGGCATTCCGAAGCTGCCGTGCAGATTTTAAATGCTGCCACTGCGAGTGACACTGTTGTGATTGTTGGCGACTATAACCTTCCACATTTATCGTGGTCTTTCGACGTAGATATCGGTGGTTACTTGCCAACAAACGCTTCTTCTGAGCAGGAACTTGCGCTAACTGAGAGCATGGTGGCCAGCGGACTTCAGCAAATTTGTGACATCCGTAACGTCAACGAAAGATTGCTTGATTTGGCCTTCGTGAATAATGGTAGCAGCGTGGAAGTGATTGAAGCCCCATCAACCATTTTAAAACCTGATCGCCATCATAATCCATTCATACTACGATTAGACATACGTCGATTTGAGGATCCCCAGCCATCGATAGCCAATGAACAGGACTACGATTTTAACCGTTGCGATTACAGTGCTGTGTGTGAGGATTTGAGCTCGAAAAATTGGGAACATCTATTCAACGGAGCCAACGTCAATTTAGCGGTCTCTGTTTTTTACACCGAGATTTTCGATTCTATAAGCCGACACACTCCTGTACGCAGAGCTCTTATCCGCCGGTCTTACAGACAAGTATGGTGGAATGCTGACTTAAGACATCGCCGGAATATTCTTCGGAAAGCTCGTCGTCGATTTTTTCGGCACAGAACGTCATCAAACCGGATTCTTCTACAAAGGCTAGAGACTGAATACAACGCTCATGTAGCTTCTTCGTTCCGTGAGTATGTTTTTAGAATTCAGGATGAGATGAAGGCCAATCCATCATCTTTCTGGAACTTCATTAAAAGTAAGAGAGCGTCCAATTCAATACCCGCTGAAATCTCATTAGGTGGTGCTACTTCTCACGATACTACTGAGTCTGCAAAGTTATTTGCTGACTTTTTCCAAAGCGTTTATACTTCGGGTTCCCCACCAGTTTCCCAGAATCTGGTGGAAAGCTTGCCATCTTACACGATTAATTTCTCAATGCCTACATTATCAGCAGCCGACGTTGAACACGCTCTGAGCTCTATAGACTCGTCGAAGGGGCCTGGCCCGGACAAGCTGCCTCCTGTGTTTGTCAAACAATGTGCCAACGTACTTGCAGAACCCGTTAGTTATTTATTCAACCTTTCTCTGTCAGAAGGAGTTTTTCCTGACGCATGGAAACTGGCTGCGGTGACGCCTATACACAAATCTGGTAGCAAACACCGGGTCGAAAATTATCGTCCTATTTCAATTCTGTGCTGTATCTCAAAGATCTTGGAATCGCTTATTCACGACAAAATGTATAGAGCTTCTCAGTCTGTCATTTCCGAATTTCAGCACGGTTTTGTAAAAAATCGATCAACCATCACTAATCTCATGTCATACGTCAGCACTCTCAACAGTAGTCTTGAAGACCGATGCCAGGTCGACAGTATATACATCGATTTTTCTAAAGCCTTCGACAAGGTACCGCATGAGTTAACGCTGAAAAAACTGGAACGATTGGGATTTCCTGGATGGCTGATGATCTGGTTACGATCCTATCTTTACGGTAGATTTGCCTACATCAAGCTTGGATCTGTATACTCCCGCAGCTACGAGATGCCGTCCGGTGTACCGCAAGGCAGCCATTTGGGTCCGTTAATTTTTATTCTCTTCGTTAACGATTTATGCCACCGCCTACAATCGCACCGACTAATGTACGCCGACGATCTAAAAGTCTTCAGAACCATCAGGAGTATGGCTGATTGCGCTGCTCTACAGCAAGACCTTGAGACTGTTTCAAACTGGTGCCTGTTCAATGGAATGGAGATGAATGCAATAAAATGCAAGATCATAAGTTTCAACCGAAGCCGTTCGCATATAACTTTCCAGTATTTGCTACATTCAGAAGAACTTGAACGAGTCAATTCGATTAAAGACTTAGGTGTAACAATGGATAGTAAGCTGAATTTCAACGGCCATATTTCCATAACTTCCGCTAAAGCTTTTGCCGTCCTTGGTTTTATTCGTCGAAACTGTTCCGTTTTCCGCGATATTCACGCACTGAAAGTCCTGTACTGTTCTTTGGTGCGCAGTATTCTTGAATACGGAGTTCAAGTATGGGCTCCCTATCATGCTGTACACGCTGACCGTCTAGAAAGAGTTCAGCGTTGCTTCATTAGATTTGCCTTGCGCAACCTGCCGTGGAACGACCCTCTCCGACTACCGCCATATGAACACCGATGTCAACTCATAACCCTGGAGCCTCTTCACCAGCGGAGGATTTACTTGCAGAGATTGTTTGCATTCGATGTACTGAGCAACCGCTTGGATTGCACACATCTCTTGCAACAAATAAACTTTTATGTTCCTGCTCGCAGGTCCCGACAACGACAGCTTTTGTGGATTCCGAGGCACCGAACAGTCTTCGGTGAAAATCATCCACTGCAAAGATGCCTCCGAAGATTTAATGAAGTAAGCCATCATTTTGATTATAATGTGACGAGAAATAAGTTTAAGACCCTTGTTAGATAGTATTTTTTATCAGTCTGTACAGCTTAGCTGAAGATGTTGACAAATAAAATAAAAAAAAATAAAATACTTAATCGTCAAAATTGTGTAGTTATAGTAAATGGAAACTTTGTGTAATTTTCGAATATACTCGTTGCAGTTCAAAACCAAACAGTACCACTCACACCCATCGATGCCGCTCGCATTCTATTGTGTCATATCTGGGACATTGTATAGCACATACAGCGGACTAGCCACACTAAGCGACTCTATAGAACTCAGGATCGATTGGCTCGAGTGGTTTTGAATTGCAACGAGTATATTCGAAAATTACACAAAGTTTCCATTTACTATAACTACACAATTTTGAGCATGAGCCTGAGCATGATTGACCGCCCACGGATGCAATTCCGTTATTGCCAGATCAGCTGTATTTGCACAAAGAACCAACAGATGATGTTTGGGACTAACATGCATCTTCAATGTGTAAAAACTGGTGACCCATTACAAAGCAATACCGGCGCCGGCCGTGTGTCATATTCCCCTTGCACTCGCTTATATTAATGTAAAAAATGTCATAACATTCAGAAAAAAAATGTAGAAAACATTTCTTTTCAGCAAACGAACCAACTCGGAACTATCGGAAAATCTCTTCACAACATATTTTTTAACCGTTATATGTCCAGCAAAGACAAATTCGCATTTTTCGATTACAAGACTTGAGATTTCATTATGTTTTCATAGTAGGATGTTGAAACTCTGTAGGAGTGAAATAATGAGTGCAAAGCAAGGGGGGCTTCTTATTTATTTTATTACGCAAAAGGCCGACCAAAATAATTTTTAACACGGAAACTAAAATGACCATTACTGGAACTATCCAACCGATAAGAGTTCTACTAGCAACTTTGGATTCAGGAACTTTCTCAAAATTGTCTCATGGACATGAGACATGGGATGCGGCATATCAAACTATATAATTTTGTAAAAATAGGTCTGCGGATGACATTTTTAGGATTCCTGATTATACCGGCCACTAGCTTTGCGGGATCCGAGTTCCACCGGAATAGTGGCCATATTCAGATATTTTCCAAAACCTGGCTTGTGACATATCGATCCTTGTTATTTTCCAAAAATAGGTCTGAGAAGGACATTCTGAGGATTTCAGACCATACTGGCCACTAAAAGAGGTCCTGTGGGATCCGAGTTCCTCTGGAAAAGTGAATATGGTCACTCTTTTCCAGAACCTGGCTTGCGACATATCGATCTTCGTGATTTTGCAAAAAAAAGGTCTGCGGAGGACATTCTGGAAGTGTCTGACCACACTGGCATCATAGGGAGGCCCTGCGAGATTCGAGTTCCTCTGGGAAAGTGGCGATATTCAAATCGTTACCAAAACCTGACTTGTGACACATCAAACTTCATGATTTTGCAAAACTTTGTCTTGAGAGGATATTTTGAGGGTGTCTGATCATACTGGCCACTAAGGGAGATCCTACGAGATCGGAGTTCCTCCGGGAAAGTAGCCATATTCAAATCTTTTCCAAAATCTGGCTTGCAAACATATCGATCCTCGTGATTTTGCAATAATAGGTCTTCAGAGGACATTCTGAGGATTTCTGGCCATACTGGCCACTAGAAGAGGCCCTGTGGGATCCGAGTTCCTCCGGAAAAGTGGCCATATTAGAAGCGTTATCAAACCCTGGCTTGCAACACATCAAACTTCATGATTTTGCTAAACTTTGTGTTTGGAACTATACTGGCCACTATACTGTGACTATACTAGCCACTTGAGGTGGCCCTGCAGGATTTCCAGTTCCTCCGGAAAAGTGGTCATAACCAATTTCTTACCATACCCTAGCTTGCGACATATCAAACTTTATGATTTATTAAAACTAGATCTTCGGAGGACATCCTGAGGATTCCTGACCATACTGGCCATTCAGGGAGGACCTGCGGGATCCAAATTCCTCCGAAAAAGTGGCCATATCCAAATCTTTTCCAGAACCTGGCTTGCGACACAACCTGGGTGGAAAAGGAAATTGGTCTAAAGACAAAGTTTTGCAAACTCATGCAGTTTGATATTGAGCCAGGTTTTGGTAACGATTTCAATATGGCTACTTTCCCGGAGGATCTCAAATCTCGCACGACCTCCCTAAGTGGCCAGTATGGTCAGACACCCTCAGAATGTCCTCTGAAGACAAAGTTTTGCAAAATCATGAAGTTTGATGTGTCGCAAGCCAGGTTTTGGCAATGATATAAATATGGCCACTTATAAATATGTGTCCCTTGACTCAGCCTATTATGCAACGATCGATTACATTTTTAATTATAACTCATAATGTTTTCAAGCTGCAAGCGAGATTCAACTAGTTATACACTTGCTAAGATAAGTTTGATAAGACAATTGGTAGTATGTATCACGAAAAGTTACACAACTCTTTTTATAAAGTCAGAAACATTCGAGGGATACGGATTTAATGTCGGTCTATAAGCACCAAATTGGGTCTATTCTTCGTCCCATTCGATGGATTTATTGCTAAATGCAGCCTTTGTAAGGTATTTTTTTTTCCTAATTTTATGAATTACGGCATTGCCAGCTGTATTCGGTTTACTGAACACAAAATTTCACAAATCAAACTGAATTAAAACTACTTCGAAACACTTAAGTGGTGTTCATATACAGCAATTCCATGAAAAAAAGTTATACGATCTCTCAGAATTTTATAATATTCGGTAGGATTGTTCAACATCGAAAAATATTAGACCCGTATTTTTTTATTTCGTTATTAGACTGGACCTTTCTGCGTTAGACTGGTCCAAAAAATCGTGATTTTTCAAAATCTTCAATTTTCAAAAATTTATAACTCCTAAACCGTTTAACCGATTTTAGTCATTTTTGGCCATTGTATTGGTATTTTTTTGAATTTCCAAGCAAAAATACGAAACCTTTGAATATATCAATTTTTGTATGAAAAAAATACAAAACAAATAGTTTTTCTTGAATTTGACTGCGAGGGGCCTCAACGACTCCTTGTTTTAGTATTTTTAAATGAAAGAGCATTCAATTTTACATAACATATCAAAAAATTGGAGATGTTCTGCGTGTCGTTTTGGAGATACAATTTTTTAAATAATAAATCATTACTCTTCATTTTATACATCACCCGCCTGTAGAAACGATGAAGATGCATGGTAGATTACCATGCGTCTCCATCCAATCAAACCTATGACTAATGAAATCTATGAGTTACTTACAAACTAAGTATAACATTCGAATCAGTCTTTAAGGCTTTCCGTTAACCACACAGACCAATTGCTATTTTTTGACGATTACCTTTTCAAATAAATAAGGCTTTAAAATTTCAAATATTTTTGCTTAGTGTAAGTTCCAAGAAAAAAACACTTTAGGGAACGTTCATTAATTACGTCACGCAAAAATTGACTTTTTATGACCCCCCCTCCCCCCTTGTCACGTTTTTTGTATGGACCTTCAAATTTTTTTGTATGGATCGTCACGTTTTCTCAAATCCCCCCTCCCCTCCTACTGCGTGACATAATTAATGAACCTTCCCTTAAAGCCGCGCGACATGATGAACATGTTAAAAAATAAGAAAAACACTTTTATACATTTATTTTTATTTATTAAGTTTTTTCATAACAATTTTATACATTTTTCTTCTGTTGAAAATGAATTTTGTTTCACAATAATATACTCTTCGTTTTGAGGCTTAAAACTATGGAATGACTGAGTCCCTGAAATTTGCTTCACACGTGTGTAACGATTTTTTAATTTTCTTTCCATTTTATTATAGTCGGATTCCGAAAAAAATTGATAGTGTATTTTCGAGTCTGGCTTAGAAATAGCCCATGAATAAAGTTCTTCGGCCGTTGTTATGTGATGATCTTGCAAACTGGCTTTCGCAGCATTTCGTTTCAATACGCCTCCCAAAGCATCACAAGGGCCCTTTCCATGACAAGTAGCGAAAAATTCCACTCGGCATCTATGCCAAAATCTTTTTGCATGTTGCACAAATTAAAAGCGGTCATTTTATTTTTGTATTGGCTTCCAGATCCATCTGAGAAGAAATAAATTTTCTCTAAACCTGATAACTTACTTTTTATGAACGCTATGCATTGAGTCAAAAAAGACGCACTGCGACATGATTATGTTTAGTGAAATCAGCAATTGCAATAAAACTGGTAAACTTCAAATCATTTGATTCTTCATCTTTAAAATAAATAGCACAAGGGTGAATAGTACATTGAGCGTTTGCCCAATGAAAGCCTTGAACTGCATCCTGCACAACGAATGAATAATTCTCCGAAAAATCACAGATTATGATACACTCAGTAGCTTTTAAATTGTTTTTCACGTGTTTTAAATAGTTTGCCTGTCGCTCAGCTGTAAAGTTATGTGGCAATAAATTGAGTAATTTTTCTAAAAAGTATCAATAAATTCTTGTGTGTCCATTTCAACTAAGTCCAAACTGCATCTTTCTGCTTGACGCCATTGTTTAAATTGTAATGATTCAACGTGACCGTTATTAAGAATGGTCATAAGTTCTACCGCCAAAATTTGCATTCCCGGACAATTTTCGCAACATTGCTGCCAGCAATGCTCATTTGGATTTTGACAAATTATTTTTGAAAACATATCATGGTAGGACTGAACACCATCTGGAAGTAATTGTTTACTTTGGAGTGTTTTAAAAATCAATTTAACGTTTTGGTGGTAAATGCAAACGCACACCGTATGCGTGCCACTTGTTCCTGCCAAAATGCAGTGTTTTGGACGGTTACTGGCGAACATCGAAAATCCAATCTTAATATCAGGATGAGTATTTTTAAATATGGAGTACGCCTCTTGCAAATTGCATAAAACTAACCTTCTTTGTATGTAGATCCTACCTTCTTCATTGTTGGATATCACATAATCCCTTTTTCCCGGGCACACGACTTATATCGTCGCTATTATAAAAATTACGAACACGCATTAGCGTTTCCTCTCCTAACGAAGCTCTACTAATCCTCTTTTTAGGCACTGACATTATTCCCTCCTGTTGTTGTAATACTTTCACTTGGTTGGCCATATATTGGGAAACATCAAACTCTTGCATAATCCTATATGTAGACCAACTTTTGGGCAGTGTGGTTAAAATCCTATACCGCTCATTGCTATCTTTTGTTTCCTTAAATTTATCCTTAAGCTGTGTTAGCATTTCATTATCGTCAGACAAAAACGTGTTATTGGTGGTACCGATCGATTCATAGCTGGTTGTTTCCAATGAGCCTGTAAATAAATATAACAAATTATTGATTAAAAATTGATTGATTGGAAATCATGCAAATAATTTCTATTTTATTATTTACTTTGGTAGGGAAAAGGAACAATGCCGGACGGTCCTGCAAGGGCAATCGTTTCGTGACTGGTTGCTTCGCACGATTCTAAAAGAATGTAAAAATAAAAATGTTCCAGTAACAATTGCAAGAGAAGAATTCAAATTAAAACAGAATTATATGAACTTTTATATAACATACCTGTAGTGCCTATACTGGATGGTCTTGTAATGGGTTCTTCGGTCATGGTATCAATGTGCTTATACAATTTCTTGTAGCAACTTTGACAAATGAAAGAGCTACTCTCATCAATTTTAACCTTTTTTCCACAGCATGGTCGTACAATTTTGCGTTGATTTTTCTGGAACACGAACTCAACACCCAAACACTACAAATTGAACACTTACGTTTCATTTTACGATATTCTTTGATATAACTGTTCTGATATGATACTTTGTTTTCAACTGGTAACTTCTTACATAAATTTCCGTGTTTTATATGATGTTTATATTGTACCTACGATCAAGTGAAGTGAACTGCAGCCTAGACTACAATAGGTATTGAATTGTTTCTCGGCTGTAGCGATCAGGTCTATTTGCAGACGGGAGCGAGTAGAGCGGAATTTCTAAAGCGAGAAAGCAACAGAATAACAGATAACGCAAGCGAGCGACGAGTATGAAATGAAAGAGATGTTGTTCACTCTGCTGCTTCTCCGCTTTAGAAATTCCACTCAACTCCCTCCCGTCAGCGAGTAGACCTGATCGCTACAGCCGAGAAACAATTCAATTCAATCTCACAGGTCGATAAACATTCTACATCTACAGTAGGTAGTCAATACGTATCAACGGTTCTTCTTTTAAATAATAATACCAATGCCCCTCTGTGTAACGAAAAGAATGTTAGGTAATCAAATTGTCAATATCTACCTAAAGTCTCATTAGTCTTAGTTGCTATAATATTATATAATTATGTCAAGTAAATATTATTTATTATATAATATTTACTTGACATTCTGTGACCTACTCATAGATTTCATTAGTCATAGGTTTGATTGGATGGAGACGCATGGTAATCTACCATGCATCTTCATCGTTTCTACAGGCGGGTGATGTATAAAATGAAGAGTAATGATTTATTATTTAAAAAATTGTATCTCCAAAACGACACGCAGAACATCTCCAATTTTTTGATATGTTATGTAAAATTGAATGCTCTTTCATTTAAAAATACTAAAACAAGGAGTCGTTGAGGCCCCTCGCAGTCAAATTCAAGAAAAACTATTTGTTTTGTATTTTTTTCATACAAAAATTGATATATTCAAAGGTTTCGTATTTTTGCTTGGAAATTCAAAAAAATACCAATACAATGGCCAAAAATGACTAAAATCGGTTAAACGGTTTAGGAGTTATAAATTTTTGAAAATTGAAGATTTTGAAAAATCACGATTTTTTGGACCAGTCTAACGCAGAAAGGTCCAGTCTAATAACGAAATAAAAAAATACGGGTCTAATATTTTTCGATGTTGAACAATCCTACCGAATATTATAAAATTCTGAGAGATCGTATAACTTTTTTTCATGGAATTGCTGTATATGTTTATCAGCCATTCAATAACGAAAACATTATAATTCACTATACAATGACTTTATTCCTTCGGTTCGTGTTTAGACGTGCCACTTGTATATAAACAACCGCAAACTCATGCATTTCCACTAAAAATTTACCAATAACAACCTTTCTACTACGTTATTGATACAACAGGCCATTTTTGGGAACATACAAAAAAATGTGTCCCCAACATTGGGTCTACGATTTTCGAGTAAAATCTTTGTAACTTCAGCTATGTGAACAGTTAGTTTGTAACGAATAACTATTTTCTGTACATCTAAACTGCATTACTCGCTTTGTCGATTCAATTAAGCCAAATTTAGATCACTTGAAGATCGTGTATCATATGTTCAGCTTACACACTTTTTTTGTTGTGTGTTGCGATGCAACATACGGTGTAACCACCGACAAACCGACATGAATGACATTAGAAAATGTCTCAATATTTCGGTTCGTATCATATTACTGACATCTATCTTCGTGTTCGCTGAAAACGTTTATTGAAGCCACGAACTCTCTTGGGAACTTGATATGATGGTTCATGTCTGAGCTATTCTGGACACATTTATTTGATCTAGATAACATGAGTCTATAGGTTTTGACAGATGGGATCGCTTCTTCTTCTTCTTCTATTATTTTTGAGAGGGACTTTAACCCTTCGGGTCATTCGTCCCTGTGATGGGATCGCTGTACATTTGAATCGGTCGTTATGGATTCTTGATCAATACTGAAGATTTAGTTTCATGTCGGTTTGTCGGTGGTGTAACGCTTTCCTGCGACGAAGCTGATGCTTATCCTTGACCCAGATGGTTCGAACTAGAGTCCCTATATAAAGAGTCACGCAAAGAGTGTAACCAAATCTACCTATCGGAGCTACCTATCGAGCATCCCATCTGAATTATACATGCACGCAAAATGAGAACTGATCGAAATAAGTGTTGCATGTTCTTCTTGTCGTGACTCTTTCTAGGGACTCTAGTTCGAACACATGTGTTTATTTGGAAATAATCAATGTTTTGGGAAAATACCCAAAATAGCTTCTCCAGAAACTTTTTTGTCTAAAACTTCTCCATCCAGCTAAAATCATGAAAATGCGCGTTGTCTAGTGTCTAGTTTGTATGGTAGAAATTTCGCGAAAAAAAAGGTATATTTGTGCAGGACTTGCCATGGTGTACAGAACAAAGGTATAATTGTCATCCATGATTTGGGCCAGACAACTACGAATCCCTCATCCAGCCTACACTTCGTCTGGGAATGCAGGAATACAGGGTTTCCTCCTTACCCTTTGTTATTGAATGTATGTATGATATGTACGTTACTGTATATAATATATGTATATGAAAAATATATCGGACACCCTCTGGTTTGTTATTGAAAAATAAAAATTAGGTATGTATCAGTCCAATCAACGAAGATAAAAAATCAATATAAAGATATTTGACTGTTGTTGTGAATCAACAGATTATTCTCGAAGATATGTTCTGAAAAGTTGTCTTTCTGCCGCTCTAATTACATTTAAAAGTTAGCAATTCGAGCCAGGTTTTAAAATTTCTGAAATAAATGGAATACCTAATCTAAAGGAATTGTGCGCTAAAACTTACAGAGATGCATAAATGCGAAGTTGAAAATAGCATACAATAAATTGTGCAGAGATGGTATAATATAAAATAATAATAATAGATCCGTTTCCAATGTCTACATGTCCGCAGACTGTGCACCTGCCGCAACTGCAGACGCGCCCGCTTGTCCATCATGAATCTGAAAGTTAAGACAATGTATCATATGTTACCATGGTTATTATACAAATGAAAACGTGTACACACCAAATCCTAGTTTTGATGTTCAGTAAAGAATTTTACGGTATTGGTCGATACAATGAAATTTCTACTGAATGATCTGTAAAATTTCTTCAATTTATAGATATCTATCAAAGAACTACGGTTTTCGGTAATTCCTATGAAAATATTACTGAACATTTATTTATTTTATTATAAATATTATTATTATATTATTTTACAGATGTATTTTGTAAACTAATGAACTATCATTGATGATTCGCTGATCAGTAAATGTTTTACCGATTTTTAGTAAAAACATAATAAATGCTGACGCAAAATGTAACAATCACTGGAGTTCTTTACTGAACGCTTCAGTATCATATCACTCAAACTCAAACACTCTGTCAAATTTTTTTTATTTCATCATGCTAAAGCGATGGAAACTGTTTAAGATAAAACATTTAATTCTAATAAACTGGTTACGGATGTAGAAGTAAAGGAGCTTTTCAATTAGTACAGTTCAAATGTTTTCATAATTTTCTCATTTTTAGCACTCCAACAAAATGGATATAAATTACATAATTTGCCTTTTTTTGTAGTTTCCAGGATTCGTTGAAGAATCCATTTGAAAGGATTATGAAATTAAATGTTTCGACAAAGTTTTAAAAAAACGGACAATTATTATGCGCTTCATTTTGTTTTTATCAAGCATTATAATCCTGAATCAGCCCACCTAGGTCTGCTCAAATGGAAACGGTCCCTCTGCATACTAGGAAGAGACAAATGAAATTACCGAAACAACTGTAGAATTCGCAATTCAACATTTGTTTTTGTAAATTTTACCGCAGTTCGGTATTGTGTGAGGATGTGTACAGTACTTTTTGGTAGCTAACGATGCTTGCATATCTACAGTTTTTCCTGTTAATTTTACTGAACTTCGGTATTGCTACTGTGTTGTTCAGTAATTTTTGACAGTTGAGAATTCATCACTAGTTTGACGATCGCTCAGTCAAAATACAGAACTCAATATTACAGAACTGCTTACTGCTGTTTGAAAGTAAGTAAAACTTTTACTGACTTCAGTATAAAAAACTTGGTGTGTAGATAAATATAGTAGAAAATCTCATTTTTTAGCTTCGGGTCTTGACAAAGAAACCCTACTGAGCCCTTACGACACGTCAAGCCGAGTTAAAATTGTTTTAATAAAACTTATGCAAAAACGCTTACGAACTTTTCAAAACTTATTCGAGAATCAATTTTTTTTTTACATCAGTGGAAAATGATCAGACTCTGACACCGAAAATCTATGCAATGTTTTATCCCGATCGGAGATAATCATTTAAAAAATTCGACTTTTATCGGTCATTTGGCATGGAATCCGTCATATGTAGCTATACTTTGTTAGGCAAGCAAACATGGCTTGTTCGTGTGGCTGAAAAAGTAAATCTTTCATCAGCACCTACACATACAACAACGGATTTTATCAGAAAGAGTGCCTGCAAAATCGATTGCTGCCTTTCGTTATAACCAGCCCTTTGTTTTGGCATCTTGTCACTATACTAAAACCGTCCTAAGGTAGGCCATATCGAAAGATATCGAAAATTATTGAATTGCGCGAGCACAGTCCGGAAAGGATTAGGAGTTTAAAAGCCATACAATTTCAACAAATCTAGACCAGAGCTGCCAGCAAGTATTACTATATATTTTGGGTGTTCAGATTATTGCGGAAACAGTCCTTAGTTTATACTTTCATTAATCATTTTATCTACGGTAACCTCTCATGCGAAATACGTGAACGTAGAGTTAAACAATATTGTCGGCACTAACGTCACCACAGGAAACGGGTGCCTCGCCCTCTTCCTTGATCAAGTTGTTGAGCAATCAATAAAAATAAAAACCTATTAACAAACATTTACTTTAAATTTTGCAGGAGAGCGTGAGCTTGTAGAGTTTCTAACCGAAGAGATTGTCGCAGAAAAAAAAGCTCAAAAGGAACAAACCCTTCCGATCGAAATTGAAGGCTTTCAAGTCAAATTAAACGGAGCAGATGTTGAACTTACCAAGCACACGGAAAAAGAAAAGTAATGTAGCCATAATAATCTATTATCTGAGCATATCTAAAATCACGAAATACTTACAAAACGTAATATATTACAGGATTGTAATCTCTTTCAATATAAATCATACAGTTGACACTGATGACGAAACCGAAGCCAACCAATCTGCAGATAAACGAGAATTTTCCGAAATGAGAAGCAAGCCCCAATTTGAAGTTGACATTGTCAAGAGATCGCAGACACTAAGTTTTACATGCTCTTTTCTTCAAAATGAGGCACAAGATGATGAGTATAGTAAGAAACCTTAATTTCACAATTTTTATACACACACTTGAATTTTTGAATATATATGAATATATATTAGGCTGATGCAAAATTTGAAATATTTGCTCCCCTAAGCTTAATCGACGCCAATTTGGGTCCTGATAGTCCCCAAAAATTTTTAACACATTTGGTTTTAATTTGGCTTTGCACACGCTATTCAAAGTTTGTATGGGAATTAGTATGAAAAATCTCAAACTTACATTTCCAGATCCCTAACATCTTGATATTATGTCCTTTAACCAAATCTTATAAAGATTCATATAGTGTAAGTTGCCAACTATCAAAATGCCGAAGATACCTGGCATGTAAATTTTATACAAAAATAGTTATTCAACAAATATAATAATAAGAAGTAAAAATATGTAATGTATATAGAATATATAAATATATAATATATAAAATATTTATAATAATATAAATAAAATAAAATACATAAAATATGTAAATATAAAATATAAAAAACATATAAATATTAAGAAAACAAAAATAAGAATAAAACATCATACCAAAAGTGTGTATTTTATGTTTTATTGAATAACTATTTTTGTATTAAATTAACATGTCAGGTATCTTCGGCATTTTGATAGTTGACAACTTACACTATATGAATGTATATAAGATTTGGTTTAAGGACATAATATCAAGATGTTAGGGATCTGGAAATGTAAGTTTGAGATTTTTCATACTAAATCCCATACAAACTTTGAATAGCGTGTGCAAAGCTAAATTAAAACCAAATGTGTTAAAAAAATTTGGTGAATATCAGTACCCAAATTGGCGTCGATTAAGCTTAGGGGAGCAAATATTTCAAATTTTGCATCAGCCTAATATATTTATATATATATATATATATATATATATATATATATATATATATATATATATATATATATATATATATATATATATATATATATATATATATATATATATATATATATTATTTATACTTATTTATTTATTTATTATATACATTTCCACTTTATTTCTTCCAGACGACGTGTTCGGTATCGATGAGATTACTGTTTACGAGGGCGAATGGAACAACACAATGTATGCAGTGGCTGGGGATGTTCTAGATGGAGTACGTTGCTTCATAATATATTTTTAAGAATTGTTTTAAAAACTTATGTTTGATTTCAGTATCTATACGACTTGCTCATGAATTTTCTAGAGGAAAAAGGAATCAGCAACGAGTTTGCAGAGAAACTTTCTGACTTCAGTACTGCATATGAACATTCTGCTTATATAAGTTTACTGGAAGGCATTTCAAAGTTTACTATCGAAAAGCTTTAATAGCTTAGTGTATGTATCATTTCTTGTATCCATAAAATAAATTACGTGCACACTACAGTATGTAACAATCTCATACATTTTCTAATGTATGCTTTGATTCATGTTTATGATTAATGTTTAAAGGTGCGGTTGTCACTAGCGTTTAGAGCGAATTCGCAGTCCGAAAAGTGAAAGGACTTTTGATATCGTTTTTTTACAGTTCATGTTTAGTTCAAAATAAACACGTTACTTTTTAGTTCGATAGTTGAAGTTTATTTTTTTACCGCAAATCTCGCGAATTCTTCCCAAGTAACCAAGTAAGGCCTAGTTAAGTAAAAAAATTGGGGTGATATCGTAGATTTTTAATGTAAAAATATGTTCATTCTTCGCGAAACAAATGGCATTATTATTCCTGTATTAGATAGAGAAATGATTTTCAGGCTAATGCCGAAAGAAACTTGTTCGGGTGGTTAAAAATATAATTTCATTGCTTTAGAAAAGAGATTTTCAACATTAAAGGGATCCTCTGGAAAAGACTGTTAGTATTTGTTACAGAGTTTTAATACCATAGTTTTTCGTCAACTATTGAGAATTAGTTATCAATAGAAGGTCTGCATTCGTAGCCTGGATTATTGTCGTTTATCCGCTTATCTTGTTATTGTATCCACACCATGTAAAATATATATGAGTCGTTTCGGTTCTTGCTAAATAGAAATCATAAAACACGTGCTTCTTGGTTTACAGACAAAGGTCTGAACAACTTAACAATTGTACTTATTTCTCTTCCACCTACCGATACAGTATATATCGTTTTGTCTTTTATCGTTTATCAAGTATTGATGATCGAAGGGTTTGGATCCTTCTACCGAACATTACAGTTCTCCCTCCTAAATAGAGAACTCCGAAATCATCAAAATAACATCATCAATAAACTAAAAAAATAAAAAAATATAGTCAAATCAAATTTATTGAGTTCATGGATTATACATGAATAGATCTACATCCAAATATCCGATTTTTTTTTATATTCATTTACACTTCATTATTCTCTGAATTTGTTTTCAATAACTTCAAATATTCCTCTTCATAGTAATGCAAATTTTTTTCTACTTTTTCTTCTTCAATAAATGGTTACCTTTCCCTTGACGCGGCTGGGTAGCTCAGTGGTTACCCGTTCTGCTTACTGAGCAGATGGTCGGGAGTTCAATCCCAGGCCCGTCCCCTTCCTTGCTATTTGTCACTTACCTCTTTCTATCACTACTAGATTTAAAATAAAAAGCAGTCTACTGCGCTCTCTTTCATTGATCGCTTCACTTACCACAGTGCATCCATGATCTAATAATAAACCTGCCTCACTAACACAACTATCCTTCCCTTGGCAATTGTAGAGATGCAGTGGTGTTCACGGTCTCTAATAACAACGATTGTCAAACTAATCATCCTTCTTCCCCTCTCCCCAAAGACCGTGAGGACGTGGCCGGCGCCGGTACTGATCTATAAATAGAATAAGTGAACTTGTACATTGAAGATGTAAAAGCTACTCCAAAGCTCCATCTATGTGGTTCTCTGTGCAATTACACTAGTTCTGATCAGTAAAGGAGTAGCAACTACGATATTGAACGGGTCAATAAATGGTTACCCTTTCCCAGGTCTCAACAATCGTGCATAGTAGCCTTCTTTGCTTCTAAAGGGTGATACGGTCAAAATTTGGTCAAGGGAAAACGCGTGTAAATCGGTGAAATCGTTTATTTAAAAAATCAAATTAAATTTCTTTTTCAAGTTCAATTAGTATAAAATTCAGGAAAAATATTCAGTTAGGCTTCCGCTTTTCCAAATCCGAATTGCCGGGCCTTACGCTTGACCCCTGCCATCAGATTTTGTACAGCCACCTTGTCCACCTTCTTCGCCGCAGAAAGCCAGTTTGCCTTGAACTGCTGCTCGTCCTTAGCAGTTTTTTTGGTCTTCTTTAGGTTCCGCTTGACAATAGCCCAGTATTTCTCAATTGGGCGGAGCTCTGGCGTGTTGGGAGGGTTCTTGTCCTTGGGAACCACCTGCACGTTATTGGCGGCGTACCACTCCATGGCCTTTCTACCGTAATGGCAAGATGCCAAATCCGGCCAAAACAGTACGGAACAACCGTGTTTCTTCAGGAAAGGCAGCAGACGTTTATTCAAACACTCTTTCACGTAAATTTCTTGGTTGACAGTCCCGGAAGCTATGAAAATGCTGCTTTTCAAGCCACAGGTACAGATGGCTTGCCAAACCAGATATTTCTTTGCGAACTTTGACAGTTTTGTGTGCTTGAAAATATCTGCTACCTTTCCCCTTCCTTTTGCCGTATAAAACTCCTGTCCCGGAAGCTGCTTGTAGTCGGCTTTGACGTAGGTTTCGTCGTCCATTACCACGCAGTCAAACTTCGTCAGCATCGTCGTGTACAACCTCCGGGATCGCGCTTTGGCCGTCGTATTTTGTTTATCATCGCGATTTGGAGTCACTACCTTCTTGTAAGTCGATAGTCCGGCTCGTTTTTTGGCTCGATGCACGGTTGTAGACGATACACCCAGCTTATTTGCGGCATCTCGGAGAGATAGGTTAGGGTTTCGCTTGAAACTACCGGCAACTCTCTTTGTCGTCTCAGCGGCTTGCGGTTTTCGATTTCCCCCCGATCCAGACTTCCTGGCTGTCGACAAACGTTCCCCAAACACTTTAATTACATTTGTAACGGTTGATTTGGCAACTTTTAGCGATTTTGCCAACTTTGCGTGCGAGTAGCTCGGATTTTCGCGATGCGCGAGCAAAATTTTGATACGCTGCTCTTCTTGCTTGGACAGCATTTTGACAACTGAAGAGTGAATTCCAAAATCAAAATAGGAGCAGCATTCTACACACACACACCTTCAAACTGAGGGGTGTTCAAGTTTTTTAAATGCAAAATTGAAAGAAATACGTCAAATTGATATTGACCAAATTTTGACCGTATCGCCCTTTAGGTTGTCACATCAGTCGATTCGTCTTCATTGTTATTTTGTTCTATCGCGAACAGCTTCGCGTAATTGGACTACGCTTCACTTGTTTGAAACGCCTGCTATATAAGCACTATATGTACATCAGGAATTCCGAGAAATTCTTCCTCGTCCGCAGGCTTGCTGATATTCGCATCATTTTCCCCTTATCGCTCACCGTGTGCGACGATCTTCGAAGAAGCGATATACAACCACTCCTTTGTAATGAAGAGCATGCCCACGTAAAAGCATACTACGGTGAGTAGCCCGGTTGAGAAGAATATGAGTTGCAATGCAAAACGTAAAGCTTCGTTCTTCGTGCTCTTTGGCTCTGACTCGTTCACATCGTGACTAGAAGAGTGGTTAGATTGACCCGAGTGTTCTTCAGTCTTGTCGCTCTTGTTTACTAATGAGAAAATACAAAGACATCTACTTTTGTTGCTGGTCCAGATTAAAGTACCAGTCCATTTATTTCATTCTCCCCTCGGAAGCTCGAGGTGATTCGATTCTCCTCAGTTTGACGTTTTGAGACAAGGTATTATAATTCATAGGTATATACATTTTATTCAATCATGGTGTGCGTGACACAACAGCTGTTCCCTCTTTAATTTAATAAATTAGTATTCGTATTTTGACTCAGAACTTGAGAATTTCAAATATAATATAATTAACAAAATTCAATTGAACATAAATCATTCAAATAATCACTTTTCGAAATTTAATCACTTGAAACTTAAATATTAAGAATAGACGAAATCTGGATCTTCAGTTCGATTGCGAATCCTCTTAGATCGCCACGGACACACGTTCGACAAGTTTGCTGATGCAGCGTTTCGTTTTTTGACCTTTGCTTTAACCATAGGGAACGGTTCATCATCAAAGCTGCTTCCAGTGTTGACTTCTTCAATGTCTTCCTCGTGTCGTTGTTCAATTTCAGTTCGATTTTCTACTACGGCATCTTGAAATCTCGGCTGCGGAGTTTGACCCTTGTAGCGCCTAAGTTCTGTGGGCCTTGGTGTGAGCGCTTCCAATTGCTATCTGAAATGTGTTAACAGAAAAACGTTTTAAAAACTTTGCCTTAATCCATTTATTCGGCAAATGGTGATTAAAATTTCTATATCAACAGTATCTCCTGAAGTTAGTATGTCTAACGCGTCATTCGACTTTTCAGCACTAGACCCATTTTTGTCTTTAATAGCATCATCCGGAATCTGTGGTACTTGTAAAAAAATGTTGAAATTTTTTTTTGGATTCAATAGATCCAAGATCGTTTTCGTTTTAAAAAGAAATATTTTTTCTGAGGGAAGTTGCCCGTCACGCAAAACAATGTTATTTCTATAGTTCATTAAAAAAATGTTTAACTGATCTTCCAAATCAATGTCTTGCAGGTCTGGTTCTAATAGAAATTTTTTAACACCGTTTTTACCGTTCTCACCTGCCTTTCCGCCTGCCTATTACTGGATGGATTATATGTTGGACTTTTCAAAACTTGTATCACCTGCTTTTCGAGAAATGCTGCGAATGTGTACGAATTGAATGGAGGACCCCCGTCCGATACCAGTACATCTGGTAAACCAAATCTAGCAAAATAAGCTATCAACTTCTTCAATACTTTTGCACAATCCGTGCTCTTCTTCATCCATTCTACTTCCAACCATTTTGAGAATGAATCGACAATCAATAAAAAAGTGTGGTGAGAAAAATAGAAGAAGTCTATATGGACTCGGCTAAAGGGTCTTGTACAGTGGTGGCACGGGGACTGGATTTCAACATTTTGTTGGTAACATTTGACACTTTTCATAATGACCAAAGTGAACACAAGGAATAAAAAATTACTACAATTGAAAATGTCATGACATTCTGCAAAAATAATATCATCCCGAGCAGAAATTTACACACAAGTCCATCGAACTTTTTCGTTACACTGAATTTTCAAGGCACAGTACAATCGTATTTCTTCTGCTCGTGGTATATTTTTCGCAACAATTGCCCTACGTTCTTTTGCTGGTGTTTTTTCATTACTGCACATTATACAAACCAACACAAACACAAAACCAAACCACGCTCTGGATGAATAACCGCCGCGTTGAAGTCCAGTAAAAACAACAAACAAGAAGAAGATGAACCAAATCACGCACATATTCAACCGTTGTGTATCCAACAACGAAAATACCTCTAACGTGTACGTCCACAGCCCCTCCGTGAAAGAAAAACATAAATTTAAAATTAATAATACTTCATCGTAACGACATTGGATTTTGATGCGGTTTTTTGCAATATATTACAAAATTATCCTAGTTTGTGGATCTGTACTGTTTATTCCGAAAATATCTGAAGTTTCGAATTCCAAGGTGGGAGTACTGGGGTAAGTACCTGTCCAGGAATGGTTGTCAAAATAATTTTAGATGCGAAACATGCCATATTCAAACGATTTCCAAAACCAGGCTCTCGGCACATCAAAGTTCATGATTTTGCAAAACTTTGTCTTCGAAGGACATTCTGAGGGTGTCTAACCACACCCTCGGATTCGAGTTCCTCTGAGAATTCGGTCATATTTAAATCTTTTCCAAAACCTAGCTTGCGTCGTATCAAACTTTATGATTTTGCAAAACTGTGTCTTAGAGGACATTCTAAAGATTCGTGCAGGCCCTCCAGAGTCCGTGTTCCTCAGGAAAAGTGGCCATATTCATATCATTGCCAAAACCTGGCTTGCGACACATCAAACTTCATGATTTTGCAAAGCTAGGTTGCAAGGCTAAGATTTCTAACCATACTGGCCACTTGGGGAGACCCTGTGAGGTCCAAGTTCCTCCGGAAAGTGGTCATATTCAAATGTTTTCAAAACCTGGCTTGCAACACATCAAACTTATGATTTTGAAAAAAAGGTCTGCGGAGGACATTCTGAGCATTCCTAGCCATACTGGCCACTCTAGCCCTGCAGGACTCGAGTTCTTCCGAAAAAGTGGCCATATTCAAATCTTAACGTCTTAACTAAAGCTGGCTTGCGATATGTCAAAGTTCTTGATTTTACAAAACTTAGTATTCAGAGGACAACGAAAGCATTTTCCAGGAAACCTTATCGTACTGCTCGTAGGATAGATTGAACAAAGAAAACCTCGCCTCACTTTCATAATCCATCCGTCCTCTTCATGCTCTTTTTTTAATTCCGTTACGTTTTGATACACTAAAATGTGCGTTTCTTTACCAGCTCGTTATGTGCGTTTCTTTACCAGTATCCTTTTGTAAAAAATGGTTTAGTTGAGGCATGTACCACTAGCCAAGGAAGCTTGAGCTAATGTCAAAACAGCTATTGTGGTTTCACGGTTGAGAAAAGACAACCCTTTAGGTTTTCGTTTTCTTCTATAGTGTGAATTATGTATGTGCAAAATTTTAAGTAACTCGAAAACCGATACTTCAAGCATAACGGATCCCGATTCAACCTGGGTGGAAAAGGATATTGATCCAAAGACAAAGATTTGTAAGCTCATGCAGTTTGATATGTCACAAGCCAAGTTTTGGTAACGATTTCAATATGACTACTTTCCCGGAGGAACTCAAATCCCGCAGCACCTCCCTGAGTGGCCAGTATGACCAGACACCCTCAGAATGTCTTCTGAAGACAATTTTTTGCAAAATCATGAAGTTTGTTGTGTCGCAAGCCAGGTTTTGGAAAAGATTTGGATATAGCCACTTTTTTAAGGAATTTGGATCCCGCAGGACCTCCCTAAGTGGCCAGTATACAAGCCACAGTGGTACATGAGCGTCTTCCAACCGGACATTTTTGCCTGTTGAAGTGGCGGACTTAGTCCGTGCTGCTATATAACATCTGCTATATTTCCAAGCCTGCCGCACACTAGCGGAACTATCAAAACTTTTTCTTCATATCTTTCATTCTAGCCAAAAACATTGTTGTGTTCACTCTTGGTGCCTCATGGTGATGAGCGAACATCTCCTTCTACATCATAATCGTTACTCCTCGCACGGAGAATATATAACATAACAATTAATGTATGTAAAACCATAAATGGTGGTAACCATTAATTATACTGGTGGGGACCAGTATCGCATCGCTTCACGGTGTTTCTCTCCGAGGTCTCTACGTGGAGACGACGAAAAAAACTTTAGTGGTCGTCAGTCGGTGCGAATCAAAACAAACCCAAAAAAGGAGAGAGTTCCTCTCCCATGTGCGCATCAGTAAACAGAGTGCACACAATAGATTGCTAGAATAACTATACAAGCCACAGTGGGACATGAGCGTCTTCCAACCGGACATTTTTGCCTGTTGATGTGGCGGACTTAGTCCGTGCTTCAACCTACCCCGCAGTGGGATGTTAGGCAAAAATGTCGTTGGTTCGAGTACCACTGTACACATGCCCTTTTCGCTCAATTTTCCTAAAACATCTGCTATATTTCCAAGCCTGCCGCACACTAGCGGAACTATCAAAACTTTCTCTTCATATCTTTCATTCTAGCCAAAAACATTGTTGTTCACTCTTGGTGCCTCATGGTGATGAGCGAACATCTCCTTCTACATCATAATCGTTACTCCTCGCACGGAGAATATATAACATAACAATTAATGTACACTAGTAGTTGCTTATCACTCAATCTTAAAGGCTTTTTGAATAAAGAAAAATATTGATTTATCCCCGGGCTGCAAAATGGTGAGTCGACAACTGTGATGGAGCGTGCGTCCTCGCAACATAGCTCTGGTCCTCACAAGTTCCTACCTCATGCTTCCACGGGTCGGCAGATGACAAAGACCGCCAACTAAGGGTTGTGTACTTTGCTGGTAGTGCAGCCTGGGCACTGTTGTCCTTCTGACTTCAGCTAGATTGAGGAGGTGCGTGCCGAGCGTCTGTCCACCAAGGAGGTCTGTTCACCAGCGGCTGAGTAAGAAACGCTGTATCTCGTCAGCTATACCTTAGGAGGCAGTCCCACCAACGCAATGTAGCCAGCGCGGTAAGATAGCATGCTGAAGTCTTACCCTACCACAAAAAATGTAAGTATTCTTTATTTCTTTATACGGTATATAATTTTAGATCATCCGTGGAATCAGAAGACATGCAGATAGTACACATGTTATTCTCATCTTATATTATAACATCCCTTCACAATATTTTTTATGCTATTTTCAGCTTCGCATTTATCCATCATCGTAAGTTTTAGTCCACTTACCCCCCATGGAGCGAGATAAGGCGCTATAACCTTGGCAATTATTGCCACGCTTTTGGTTCAAATGCCAAAAGTTCACCCACAGGCAAAAGGAGCATAAACTAATCTTTCTAGCATCTATGCTCCCAACGATAAGGTACAAATTATCACACTGTATAACTCAACATGGAAGCGTTTGGTACGGGAGGTCCACGCTTTCTTCCTTCCCTTGATTCAGAGTAGTTAAGCGATTTTAGATCTTTCTGGAATCGATCTATTTCTTGGAATCCTCTCTGCGGCACATACTACGCAGTTGGCCTGGCCGATGACAAGAAAAATGATGTATTCAAGAAAACATCATTTTCCAGGATGCTTTCAAGAATTGGCTGCGTTAGTATGAGATTAGATTAGATTAGAGATTAGAAAGAAAAATATTGATTTATCCCCATTATATTTACACGGAAAGAAATCACTCTGCTTGAATCAACAAAATATTTTGTTGGTATTCAAAACAAAGTTTCTGTTTGTTTCATGAAAAAGTTCCAAATCAATTCAAAATTCCATTCAAATTAAACCAATTGAATTATCCAAAGTAATCACCGCTGTGTGATGTATAGCAATCACATTTATTTTTAAACTAAAATGATTAATTTATTGCTTGAACAAAGTATTTTGTCATTCCGCATCGAACGCTGAAGAGCTTCGGTTCAGTTTTTTTTTTCGCACTTCGCACCACCTTTTTTGCTCAGTTTTTTTCAACCCGCTATCGGTGATTGAAATTAGTGCACTAATTGAACCACCGAAATCCAGCCGAGCGTTCCTTAAGGGAAGCAGACATTCCCGGCCGAGTCTGACGGATGTGCTGTTCAACACCAGCCGATACTCTCATCAAAGAAGTATAGTAGAAGTAGAAAGGGTAGCCACAGCAGCATCATCATCGCAGCAGTGACGGTCATCGCCCTATCCATAGCCGATCAGCAACCGGTGCTTTGTAACAAACAACAGCGAAAGAGCCACACCGGCAAAGGCAAAGCAAACACAACAGCAGCGTAAGGGGCAAGTAGCACAATTTTTGTTGTTATTGTTCCCACTGGTAGTATTTTGTGTATCTCTCTCCCATTTAGTAAAATCGTTGTCTGTAGGGGGGCTCAAAAAAAAAAAATTATATATATCTATCTGATTTAATTTTTTTTTTTTATATATAATTTTTTTTTTATTGTATTTTTATTTAATTTAATTTAATTTCGCATGGATGATTCTAAGGGGGCGACTTGCCTCCCAAAGATGTTTTAGGGCGCGCTGTTATCAGCCGTCTTCTGCCTCTCCTTGGGTTGTCTACTTTCGGCAGAAAGCGAAAGCCCCTAGACTTTTTGGGCATTAAACGAAATTTGACGCGTCGTTATCCGGGGACCGAATTTCATCAGGTCAACCGAAACAAACTGCGTGTTACTGCACCTACGTATAAAAATGCAAATGATATTGCTAGTGACGTAGGTTACAATGCCGAGTACTACGTCTACATCCCATCTCGAGATGTGGAGATAGATGGTGTGGTTTCTGCAGCGACCCTGACGTGTGAAGACGTTATGGAAGGTATGGGGCGACTTCCTAATTCTGTTTCATCTACCATTGAAATTTTGGAATGTAAAAAATTGCACGCAGCATCAATGGTAGATGGAAGAAAGACGTATTCACCGTCGGATTCGCTACAAGTGACCTTCGCCGGATCAGTTCTCCCAAAATTTGTTGAAATTGATAATGTTTTCTTTCCAGTGCGCCTTTTTGTACCAAGGGTATTTAATTGTACCAAGTGCAAACAGTTGGGACATACGGCTATTTTTTGCGACAACAAGCCCCGTTGTGGCAAATGCGGCCAAAAGCATCTAGAGGATGCTTGCCAACAGGAAGCAACAAAGTGTGCTTACTGTGGCAAAAAGCCTCTCCACGAAATGCAGAATTGCCCCGAGTACAAGAAACGCACTGGTAACGTGAGACGTTTCATACAAGAACGCTCCAAGCGGACGTATGCAGAAATGTTAAAGTCGCAAAACGGAGCGTCTGCATCGTCTGCATCAGCCCCCAAAAATGAAAATCCTTTTATGATTTTGTCTTCTGATGAACTGGACTCTGACGTAGCCGATGAGAGTGGATTTCCGGAGGTACACGCCCCCGGTAAAAGGAAGCCAACTAGTTCCCCGGGTGTGCGCCGGAAACAAATAAAAGCCACTCTCAAAAGCTTGCAAAAAAATGGAGGTAGCGGGGGTTCATTTAAAAAACCGAATAAACCGGTAATAGCTGATGCATCCGTTCCTAGTTGTAGCTATGCCGCCCCGCCGCTACCTAATAACAGTAACCGTAAGAGGTTGCCAAAAACACCAAAAACAAGTACTACGTCTGCTCGCAATTCTAAGAATATCCCGTCCAAGCGAGGTAAGATTAATTTTAGGGACATTGTGGATAACATTTTAAATGCTCTTGGTCTTTCGGATGCTTCACCGCTCCGAGGGATTATTGACCTGCTTATTCCTATAGTTGGAAACTACTTCAAGCAATTGACTGTATCATGGCCCCTCATTGGTGAATTCATATCTTTCGATGAATAATTCGTCGAGTGAGGTTCGAGATATGATCACCGTATTACAATAGAACTGTCGTAGTCTAAAACCTAAATTAGACTCGTTCAAGTATTTGATTCACAATTCTGATTGTGATGTATTTGCTCTCTGTGAAACATGGCTTTCTTCTGAAGATGAATTAAACTTCCACGATTTTAACATTATTCGCCTGGATCGAGATGATTCATATGGTGGCGTACTTTTGGGGATCAAAAAGTGCTACCCCTTCTATAAAATCTCACTCCCAATAATCTCAGGCATTGAAATCGTCGCTTGCCAAATAAATGTAAAGAATAAAGATCTTTGCATTGCTTCTGTCTATGTCCCTCCGAGGACATCAATAAACCGCCGTCAACTTTGGAGTTCAATTACATTACTTCCATCTCCAGTTCTTATCCTGGGTGATCTGAACTCCCACGGTACTGCTTGGGGCGAACAATACGATGACAATAGAGCGGGTATTTTTATGACTTATGCGACGATTTCAACTTGACCATCTTGAACACTGGGAAGCGACACGAATAGCAAAACCTCCTGACAGGGAGAGTCGACTTGACATATCTTTGTGCTCTAACTCACTATCATTAGATTGTCTGTGGAAGGTAATCAATGATCCCCATGGTAGTGATCATTTACCAATTATTATCTCAATCACAAATAGTTTTAAAAAAACAGACCAACCAATCCATGTTGCTTATGACCTCACGAAGCATATTGATTGGCAACATTTTGCATCGGCGGTAACCCTTGGTATTGATTCTTCCGATCCTTTTCCACCATTAGAAGAGTATCGTTTTCTTTCCGAACTGATGTACAAAAGTGCATTAGAATCTCAGAAACGACGTGTTCCAAGTGCATCCCTCAAAAGAAGACCCGCCACCCCTGGATGGGATGACGAATGCACTAAGTTGTATCTTGAGAAATCCGATGCGTTTAAAGATTATCGTAGACATGAAACATGTGAGCTTTTTGATAAGTACCTAAAGCTTGAAAAAAAGCTGAAAAACTTACTCAAAGCAAAGAAACGCAATTATTGGCGTTCGTTTGTTGAGGGACTATCTAGAGAAACCTCGATGACAACGCTTTGGAGAAAGGCTCGTTACATGCGAAACCGCTCATCCTCCAATGAGAGTGAAGAATACTCCATGCAATGGATATTCGACTTCGCTAAAAAGGTTTGTCCAGACTCTGTCCCAACACAACCGTATTTACGGGATTCCACCCGAAGTAACGGTTTTCTGGACGAACCATTCACAATGTTGGAATTTTCAATGGCACTTCTTTCATCGAACAACTCTGCTCCGGGAAGCGATATGATTAAATTCAACCTTCTGAAAAATCTCCCCGATATCGCTAAAGACGATTACTTAACCTGTACAACACTCTCTTGGAATTAAACATAGTTCCACCCGAATGGAGACAGGTTAAAGTAATAGCTATTCAAAAGCCTGGGAAACCAGCGTCTGATTACAATTCATACCGTCCGATCTCTATGCTATCATGTTTAAGGAAATTGTTAGAAAAAATGATCCTATCAAGACTTGACCGTTGGGTTGAATCAAACAACCTGCTATCAAATACGCAATTTGGTTTCCGAAAGAGCAAAGGAACAAACGATTGTTTAGCGTTGCTTTCATCTGATATACAACTGGCCTTTGCACACAAGGAGCAATTGGCTTCAGTGTTTCTGGATATTAAGGGCGCATTTGATTCAGTTTCCATAGATATACTGGCAGATAGCCTGCACAGTAATGGTTTACCAGGAATTTTAAATAATTTTTGTATAATTTACTGTCAGAAAAACAAATGACCTTCAGTCTAGGTCAACTGACAACTTCCAGAATTAGCTACATGGGCTTACCCCAAGGCTCATGTTTAAGTCCCTTACTTTATAATTTTTATGTTAAAGATATTGATAATTGCTTGGAAAATAGATGCACGCTAAGACAACTTGCAGACGATGCTGTGATCTCCTTAAGAGGTCCGCGTGCGGAAGTCTTGCAAAGACCATTGCAAAATTCCCTAAATAATCTGTCCATCTGGGCCAGAAATTTGGGGATCGAGTTTTCACCGCAAAAAACCGAATTGGTAGTGTTTACTAGAAAGCGGTTCCCAGCCCAACTGCGTCTCAAGCTGTTGGATAGAGACATTACCCAATCTTTGACCTTCAAATACCTTGGAGTCATGTTTGAAGATGAATTAAACTTCCACGATTTTAACATTATTCGCCTGGATCGAGATGATTCATATGGTGGCGTACTTTTGGGGATCAAAAAGTGCTACCCCTTCTATAAAATCTCACTCCCAATAATCTCAGGCATTGAAATCGTCGCTTGCCAAATAAATGTAAAGAATAAAGATCTTTGCATTGCTTCTGTCTATGTCCCTCCGAGGACATCAATAACCACCGTCAACTTTGGAGTTCAATTACATTACTTCCATCTCCAGTTCTTATCCTGGGTGATCTGAACTCCCACGGTACTGCTTGGGGCGAACAATACGATGACAATAGAGCGGGTATTTTTATGACTTATGCGACGATTTCAACTTGACCATCTTGAACACTGGGAAGCGACACGAATAGCAAAACCTCCTGACAGGAGAGTCGACTTGACATATCTTTGTGCTCTAACTCACTATCATTAGATTGTCTGTGGAAGGTAATCAATGATCCCCATGGTAGTGATCATTTACCAATTATTATCTCAATCACAAATAGTTTTAAAAAAACAGACCAACCAATCCATGTTGCTTATGACCTCACGAAGCATATTGATTGGCAACATTTTGCATCGGCGGTAACCCTTGGTATTGATTCTTCGATCCTTTTCCACCATTAGAAGAGTATCGTTTTCTTTCCGAACTGATGTACAAAAGTGCATTAGAATCTCAGAAACGACGTGTTCCAAGTGCATCCCTCAAAGAAGACCCGCCACCCCTGGATGGGATGACGAATGCACTAAGTTGTATCTTGAGAAATCCGATGCGTTTAAAGATTATCGTAGACATGAAACATGTGAGCTTTTTGATAAGTACCTAAAGCTTGAAAAAAAGCTGAAAAACTACTCAAAGCAAAGAAACGCAATTATTGGCGTTCGTTTGTTGAGGGACTATCTAGAGAAACCTCGATGACAACGCTTTGGAGAAAGGCTCGTTACATGCGAAACCGCTCATCCTCCAATGAGAGTGAAGAATACTCCATGCAATGGATATTCGACTTCGCTAAAAGGTTTGTCCAGACTCTGTCCCAACACAACCGTATTTACGGGATTCCACCCGAAGTAACGGTTTTCTGGACGAACCATTCACAATGTTGGAATTTTCAATGGCACTTCTTTCATCGAACAACTCTGCTCCGGGAAGCGATATGATTAAATTCAACCTTCTGAAAAATCTCCCCGATATCGCTAAAAGACGATTACTTAACCTGTACAACACTCTCTTGGAATTAAACATAGTTCCACCCGAATGGAGACAGGTTAAAGTAATAGCTATTCAAAAGCCTGGGAAACCAGCGTCTGATTACAATTCATACCGTCCGATCTCTATGCTATCATGTTTAAGGAAATTGTTAGAAAAAATGATCCTATCAAGACTTGACCGTTGGGTTGAATCAAACAACCTGCTATCAAATACGCAATTTGGTTTCCGAAAGAGCAAAGGAACAAACGATTGTTTAGCGTTGCTTTCATCTGATATACAACTGGCCTTTGCACACAAGGAGCAATTGGCTTCAGTGTTTCTGGATATTAAGGGCGCATTTGATTCAGTTTCCATAGATATACTGGCAGATAGCCTGCACAGTAATGGTTTACCAGGAATTTTAAATAATTTTTGTATAATTTACTGTCAGAAAAACAAATGACCTTCAGTCTAGGTCAACTGACAACTTCCAGAATTAGCTACATGGGCTTACCCCAAGGCTCATGTTTAAGTCCCTTACTTTATAATTTTTATGTTAAAGATATTGATAATTGCTTGGAAAATAGATGCACGCTAAGACAACTTGCAGACGATGCTGTGATCTCCTTAAGAGGTCCGCGTGCGGAAGTCTTGCAAAGACCATTGCAAAATTCCTAAATAATCTGTCCATCTGGGCCAGAAATTTGGGGATCGAGTTTTCACCGCAAAAAACCGAATTGGTAGTGTTTACTAGAAAGCGGTTCCCAGCCCAACTGCGTCTCAAGCTGTTGGATAGAGACATTACCCAATCTTTGACCTTCAAATACCTTGGAGTCATGTTTGATTCAAAATGCACTTGGAGTACTCACATTGCGTATTTAAAACAGAAATGTCAACCAAGGATCAATTTTCTTAGATCAATTTCCGGAACATTGTGGGGTGCTCACCTGGAAGACCTTATTAAACTCTACAAAACAACGATTCTTTCAGTTCTCGAATATGGCTCTTTTTGCTTCCTCTCGGCAAGAAACAGCCACCTCATTAAATTGGAACGCGTTCAATATCGTTGTTTACGTATTGCCCTTGGCTGTATGCATTCAACACATAATATGAGCCTGGAGGTTCTGGCAGGAGTAAAACCCTTACAGAACCGCTTCTGGGAGCTCTCATCTAGAATACTGATCAAGTGTGGAATCAGTAACAACCTTGTGATTGAAAACTTCGAAGAAATGCTCGAATTGAGTACCCAGTCTAGATTCTTGCGAATCTATATTAACTATATGTCATCCATTATAAGTCTTCCATGCTACAATTCTCCGAGTGTACGCATCCTTATCACAGTTCCTCCATTGATTATGATCTCTCCATGAAACAGGCCATTCAAGGAGTTCCAGATCAACTTCGGCCTATTATAATTCCCCATATTTTTATTGAAAAGTACCGACATGTCAATTGCAATAGTAGATTTTTCACTGATGGGTCGCGCATTGATGGATCCACTGGTTTCGGTGCTCACAATGAATACTCATCTGCCTTCCGGAAACTTCAGGAACCTTGTTCCGTATATGTTGCTGAGCTGGCAGCAATCAATTTCGCATTGGGGATAATTTCCGGCATGCCCATAGACCATTATTTCATCTTCTCAGATAGTCTCAGTTCTATTGAGGCCCTGCAGTCGATGAAAACAGTGAGGCACTCATCTTACTTCCTTGCACAAATAAGGGAGCAGATGTGTGTGTTGGTCGAAAGATCATTTAAGATTACCTTTGTATGGGTCCCCTCACATTGCTCAATCCCAGGCAATGAGATGGCGGACTCTCTAGCAAAGGTGGGCACACAAGAAGGCGAGATTTTTGAAAGAAGAATTTCACATGATGAATTTTTCCCATTAGTACGTCAGAGTTCTCTTCAAAGTTGGCAAAACGATTGGACAAGTAATTCTCTTGGGCGGTGGTTACATTCCATTATTTCAAATGTTTCATCGAGATCGTGGTTCAAAGGTCTGGATGTAAGTCGCGGTTTCATTCGTGTGATGTCAAGACTTATGTCCAACCACTACTCGCTAGACGCACATCTCTACAGAATTAACCTCGTCGATAGCAATTTATGTAGGTGCGGAACCGGTTATGATGACATCGCTCACGCAGTTTGGCATTGCCCGGATAATGATGCCTCCAGAGCACGACTATTGGATACCCTAGTGGCCCGAGGTAGACAACCCTTCCGCGAGATAAGAGATGTTTTGGGAATGCGTGATCTTCCCTACATGCAAGCGATTTACGAATTCCTTTGTTTGTCTGATCTAAGAGTGTAACGTCATCACCCTCCTTCCTTCCACTCTAGTAAATTCCCTACCATTGTGTCCCAGTTATACTATCCTTTTGTTTCCGTGCTACTTGTACCTGCCCAGCAAACTGTGGTCACTCATCTGCGGCTTTGTTCCTGGAAGGGACTACAGGGATCGAGGATTTGGTACATGTCGCAACCAAAAGCAGCAAATAATGGCTTAAATAAGTTACCTACCTAGCCCTCTCCAAACGAAAATGTGACCCATTAACCTCGAGCTAGCCACGAGTAATTGGCATCCCTCTTTTACTAATAACAAAAAGTAAAAATTTTTGTACAACAATATTGAATATCGGCTCCGTAAAGTGTTACACACGCCTGAGCCTAACAAATAAACGAACTGATTAAAAAAAAAAAAAAAAAAAAGTATTTTGTCACTTTAAGAAATCACTCTGTTTTTGATGGCAGCACTGCACCATTCAGCATCGCGCAATCATTCATCAATGTGAAAGAGACTGACAAAGATCATTCACTAGCTTCAAAATGAAAATGAATAAATATCACTCTTGTGTGCTAGCTCGATCTCTAAAGACGTGTTTTATTGTTTACTCTGCTAGATCCCATCTAACAGGTTCTGGGCCCAGGGAAAGTAGCCATTTTGTTTTTGTGCAGAGTGAACACGTTTGAATAAATTGCGAGTGTATTTGTTGAATTTTGTTCCGACATTTTTTGAATTCAACAAAATGGAGAAAAATGGTATCGCGAAATTGACGAACGATAATTACGATTCGTGGAAGTTGGAAGTCGAGTTTTTGTTGAGGTAGGGAAGGACTTTGGAAGTATGTTTCGCCGGGAGTGAGGCCGCAGCCGGCTGCCTCCGGTGCGTCGACCGGTACGGATTCGACGTCACCCGGTGCGTGTGCGACGATTCTGGCTGCTTGGGATGAAGGAGACCAGAAAGCGCGAGCGACGATTGGTTTGCTGTTGTCCAAAAGTCAACACGGACACATCCGGATTACGAATACCGCGAAGGAAGTGTGGGACAATTTGAAGCGGCAACACAAAAAGAAGACACTTACGACCAAAGTGCAGTTGCTCAAACGAATCTGCGACTTGCAATACCGCGACGGGGAAAACATGGAAGAACACCTGACGGAGTTCGAAAATTTGTTCGATAAGCTGGCCAATGCTGGAATAAAACTCGACGAGGATTTTCAGGTGGTTCTAGTGTTCCGAAGTTTACCCCGTTCGTTCGACGCCTTACCAACGACGCTGGAAAACCGACCCGACAACGATCTGACGCTGCAGCAAGCAAAGGGAAAAATTCTCAACGAGGTGTGCAAGCGTCGAGAATCGGCGGTAGTGGATTCGGTTGTTCTGAAAGCGGACGATAAGAAGAAAAGTGTTGTGTGTTTCTACTGTGAGAAGCCACAAGAAAACAAACTGCAATGCGTGGCTGAAGAAAAAGAACGAAGAAGAAGGTGACGGTGGCTTGAATTCTAAAAAGCTTGCCAAAGTTAAATTGGCAACGTCGGGACAGGATATTTTTGCGTTTGTTGCCAGTGCGTGTTCGGTGAATGACTGGATTGTCGATTCAGGCGCGAGTTCGCACATGTGTGCAACTCGGAAGTTTTTCGTGTCGTTCAGTGAGCCGCGTGCGGACACTCCGAAATCGGTGACGGTTGCTGACGGTAAACGGGCAGTAGTGAAAGGCGTCGGATCGTGCAAGATTTTTTGCCTTGGCGCTGCTAATGACGAAAAACAAATTTCGCTCAGTGATGTGCTATTTGTTCCTGAACTCGACATGAATCTCGTGTCGGTCGGCAAGCTCGTACAGAAAGGTGCGACTGGAATCTTCGATCAGAAAGGTTGCACGATTTCAAGCAGGAGCAGAGAAGCTGCTGTGGCGCCGGTCAGCAAGGGCTTGTATCACCTCCGAATGGTGGAGCGAGCGAATATCGTGTCGGATCAGTGCCATGTGAAGGGCTGTATACACGAGTGGCACCGGAAACTTGGACACCGTGATACTCAAGCTATCCTGGATCTTGAGCGGAAAGGCTTGGCAACCGGTATAAAGGTACGTAAATGCTCCGTTAATTACACCTGTG
This sequence comes from Aedes japonicus, assembly GCA_034211315.2. Taxonomy (NCBI): domain Eukaryota; kingdom Metazoa; phylum Arthropoda; class Insecta; order Diptera; family Culicidae; genus Aedes; species Aedes japonicus. The sequence goes on along the minus strand of JASCZW010000455.1, from coordinate 167,499 downwards.
AACCCTGTTTGGAAAGGAAGATGGCTAGACTGCCTTTCCCTAAAGAAGCGGCGGGGAAGTCAAAAGAGGTGTTGGATTTGGTACACAGCGACTTGTGTGGGCCAATGTAGACAGTCACACTCGGCGGTATTTTTTAACGCTAATCGATGACTTCAGCCACTACTCTACTTTCTACATCCTGACGAAGAAGTCCGAGACGGTGGATGCAATTCGCGATTTCGTACGACAGATGAAAACGCAGTTCGGTAGGCCACCGAAAATGATCAGATCAAGGAGGAGAGTATACCAGCGCCGAGCTGGTTAGATTCCTGAAGCATGAAGGAATTCAGCAGCAGTTCACGACAGCATACACGCCACAGCAGAACGGTGTCGCGGAGCACAAGAATCGTTCGCTGGTAGAAATGGCGCGCTGCATGGTGATTGAGTCGGGATTGCATTATCGTTGCTGGACTGAGGCGGTGAACACGGCCAACTACCTTCAGAATATGTTGCCGACAAAGGTGGTGCGGTGGTGCGGCTTTCGTTGGATATTCTCTGCAGCATAAAGCTAAGCAACCGGTGGTCGATCTGACAGGTAAACGAAAGGGATTCCACCCGAACGTTTCGTGGCGGATAGTAAGTTGTTTCTGTGTTAGCAGGAAGAGCCGCGTAGCTATCAAAAGGCAGTAAGTGGTCCTGAGCGTGACCATTGGAAAACAGCTATGCAGAATGAGCTAAAGTCTCTTCGGGAGAACAGTACGTGGGAGCTGATATCGTTGCCGGCAGGAGTCAAGACGATCGGATGCCGTTGCATCTATAAAAAGAAACAGGATGAGCAAGGTAAAATCTTACGGTATAAGGCAAGATTAGTGGCGCAGGGTTTCACGCAGCGGCATGGCCTGGATTACGACGAGGTGTTCGCACCCGTCGCGAAGCAAGTGACGCTTCGTACCTTGTTGACCGTCGCCGTTCGTGATAGGATGCATGTCCGGCATGTCGACGTGAAAACTGCGTATTTGAATGGCGATTTTGAAGAGACCATTTATATGCGAGACCACCCGGACCGCGATTTGGAGGTGACAAGGTTTGTCGGTTGCGCAAAAGTCTCTACGGATTGAAGCAGTCAGCCAGAGTTTGGAACCAAAAGCTGAACGAAGTTCTGAAGCGACTCAGATTCATGGTGAGCAAACCAACGAATGTAGATTGGATGGAAGTAAAACGAGTTCTGCGTTACCTGAAGGCGACAAGCGAGTTGAAGCTGTAGTTGGGTACCAGTCAAGAAGAACTTCAAGGATACGCGGACGCAGACTGGGCCGGTAATGTGAAAGACCGGAAATCGAATTCGGGTTACCTGTTTCGATTGGGCGGTGGTTCGATCTCGTGGTGTGTCAAAAAGCAGCCGTGTCCGACCGAAGCGGAGTACATTTCTTTAGCTGAAAGTTGTCGGGAGCTGCTATGGCTTAAGAAGCTATTGAAAGACTTCGGGGATCTTCGAAGACAACCTAAGTTGCATAAAAAAGTTGGAGCAAAATGCGGGGTTGAAGCGCTCGAAACACGTGGATACCAAGTTTCACTTCGTGCGCGATTTGGCTGAGAAACACGACATCAATGTGACTTATTGCCCATCAGCGGATATGTTGGCGGTTGTTTTCACCAAACCGCTGAATAAGGTAAAGCTAAAGGACATACGCAAGAGGATTGGTCTACGATCTCTGCGTGATGAGGAGGAGTGATGGCAGCACTGCACCATTCAGCATCGCGCAATCAGTCATCAGTTTGAAAGAGACTGACAGAGATCATTCACTAGCTTTAAAATGAAAATGAATAAATATCACTCTTGTGTGCTAGCTCAATCTGTACAGACGTGTTTTATTGTTTGCTCTGCTAGATCCCATCTAACAGTTTTGAATCAATAAAATGATTTGTTGCTTTTCAATACAAGATTTTTATTTGTTTCAATTCATAAAAAAGTTCCAAATCAAATCAAAATTTCATTCAAATTGAACTAATTAAATTATTTAAAGTAATCACCGCTGTGTCTCTCCCTTAGCTCAGTAGGTAAAGGCGCAGCTACAAAGCAACACCATGCTGGAGGTGGCTGGGTTTGATACCCGGTCTGGTCTAGGAATTTTTCGTTAAGGAAAACTTCTCGACTCCCTGGGCATAGCGTATGATTGTACTTACCACACAATCATACTAATGCAAAAATGGTAATTGGCATCGAAAGCTCTCAATTAATAACTGTGGAAGTGCATTTAGAACACTAAGTTGACGTGGCTGGGTAGCTCAGTGGTTACCCGTTCTGCTTACTAAGCAGATGGTCAGGAGTTCAATCCCAGGCCCGTCCCCTTCCTTGCTATTTGTCACTTCCCTCTTTCTATCACCACTAGATTTAAAATACAAAGCAGTCTACTGCGCTTTCATTGATCGCATCACTTACCACAGTGAATCCATGATCTAAAAATAACCTGCCTCACTAACACAACTATCCTTCCCATGGCAATTGTAGAGATGCAGTGGTGATCACGGTCTCTAATAACAACGATTGTCAAACTAATCATCCTTCTTCCCCCTCCCCAAAAGACCGTGAGGACGTGGCCGGCGCCAGTACTGATCTATAAATGGAATTAGTGAACTTGTACATTGAAGATGTAAAGCTACTCCCAAGCTCCATCTATGTGGTTCTCTGTGCAATTACACTAGTTCTGATCAGTAAAGGAGTAGCAACTACGATATTGCACGGTCTTTTTCAAAAAAAGTGCATTTAGAACACTAAGTTGTAAGCAGTGCCTTGAATTTTCATAAAATATTCATGAGAAGTGAAAATGATTTATCCCAGTGTAATGATGATTTTTACGTTCCCGGTTTTCATGGTTACCGCTGTCACTTCTATGCCAACTGAATTTTGTTTGCTGCAGTGAATGAAGTTGGCTGCGGGTCAAAAATCAAAGTTGTGCGGGTCAAAAATCTGCTGTCACTGTTGTTTTGATTATCAATCGGTAAGCATGAATTTCATTTAATGAAATCTGAATATCAACTCTTGTTATGATTTTTCATTATTAAGTGATTTTGAATCCTAATTCAAACATGGAACAATCAGGGCCGTCATCATCGTCCCAGAGGAATACATGCTAGCAATGTTGTGCAAGAATACCCTGGACTGGGCGGCCCTTGCATTTTTCCGATCCCGACGGGTAAATGATATTCATTGTGGCTGATTGAATTTCATTTCTGACATTTCGAAATTCGTTTTGAAAATGAACTTGTTTACATAAATGAATATCAAAGCATTTTGAAAATTTAACGTTCGTTCTTCTGGTTACGTTTGTTGTCATGAGTTATTTGATTTTCGCATCGAACTTGTAGGTAGTCAATGTTATGTTGCCTGAAAATCCACGCTTTTGAATGAGCATGATTTTTAACAAGACTGGTTGTGAGCAAGCAATAAGCTAATTGTGAAAGCAATAAGCTTGAAATGCTAAAGAAGAAGAAGACCGCTGTGTGATTTATAACAATCACATCTATTTTTAAACTCAAATTATTAATTTATTGCTTGAACAAAGTATTTTGTCACTTTAAGAAATCACTCTGTTTTGAATCAGCCTGCCGATTGTTATTGTTATTGTTCAAAAGTGTCTTAAGCCTGACGATATGGCTAATTGCTGTCCCGGCCTCTGCTTTTCTAATGTAAGTTTAAACATTATAATTTTAATTATTATAATTTTTTAAACAGCTAATCAGCGAGTTATTCTCTTGGCAGAACAATTAAACACGACATTTCTATGTTCTATGAAGCATGAACTTTTATTTCAATTAAATGGTTTTGTTGTATTAGTTCATCAAGGTTTATCATTTAAGCAAATGCGTTCAGTTGGTTTAAGAAAACATTTTGTTTCTATAAAGCATGAATTTATTTGAATATTTCTATTCAATGGTTTTGTTGAATTACTTCACCATTGTTTATTATGTCAAGTAATGCGTTTAGTTGGTTTAAGAAAAAAATTGTTTTGAGCAATTTATCGAGTTCAATCTATATAGTATGAAGGATTATTTCAACTCAAAGGTTTTGTAGAATTAGTTCGACATTGTTTATTATTTCAACAAATGCGTTTAGGTGGTTTACGAAAACATTTTGTTTTGAACAATAGAACACGATGTTCAATTCTATAAAGCATGAAGTTTTATTTCAACTCAAAGGTTTTGTTGAATTAGTTCATCAGTATTATTGGTCCATATTTAAACCAAAATTTTAGTTGAATTGATTCCTATTTTGTATTGGTATAACTACGTATTTTTTTGCGTGTACCCCAGAACCACATTCAACCTCCGTTTGAACAAAGCGATCATCAATTGAAACATTTATAAGACATGGATCACTTATAACAGACGCAACACACATACACTGCAAATCACCTGAATTCCATTCATCATCATCGCTGTCATCATCAGTTCACTGAATCGTCGACATTCTACCCATCATGGTGCTTAGATCTCTACACTGGCGTAAAACACCTATCGAAATACATAAAATTTACCTTATGAAACTTCATGAGGCCACTAAATTTTGATTTCATAAGGCCCTTATAACATCCATGTGTTCAACGATGGTTTTCTTAGTTAATTGTAAAGATTTTCTCGAGGCATTCTTATCATTTTCATAAAACTGCCTTATGAAGTTCATGGCTGTTGTTTGTGCATAATAATCATAAGGTATATTTATGGAATGACAAAGACCTTGCAGCTCGGTTATTGCTTTGTTATTCTTGGTAAATCCTAAAGATCCCTATATGTATTTTCAAGCTGACATACATCTTACAGACGATAAAAAAAGCAGTTCGATGACGTGAACCAATCATTGGACACCCTAAATTAGATAACATATTAAATTTATCATAATCAACCTCCTTGGACGTGCTTATTCAAAGCCTCCGATTTAGGTATGTATGAGATGTACGCGAAAAGTGAAATGCGCATCTTGACGCACGTTGTTTTTCATTCATTTATAAATCCCATTTCAGATGGTTGGTTATGACCGACAACATGGCCTGTATCCACACATCCGGTTCCACTCATCTCGGTTCTCCTGTCTTATGCCAACAGCATCAGAACCCTGACATCGTATTGTTGGCTTAGAAAGTATGCGTGCTTAACGGTTTCCCAACCAAATATTACACCGCACTGACGCTGATCGGTTACAGCACCAAGATGAGGAAGGGTTGCAAGGGTGACGTTTTGGTATTGAGGCTGAAGTGTATGATGCTCATTTCGGTACGCTTATAGGTTATACTTAAATCATATATCATTATGCTTTCTTTCTATTGTAGATAGCCCCAAAACTGAATAATACCTCAAAAATATCAACTCGAAGCTAAGCAGCGAAGCACCTATGATGTTGCCAATGAAAACGGGGTACTTCAAGTTTACTATCAGTACAAATCAAAATTAGTTGCACCACGATTCAAAACACCACTTTTGGACAGGTAAAGTTCCTATATTTTGCCATTGTATCGCTTTTTTTCATCCTTCTTTCTCAACTCATGAGCAGCATTTTCTTCAAGAACATTATAAAATTGCTTTGATATTGCATTCGCGGTGTTATGCCCGATAGTGCTCCATTTGTGGATGACACTCACGCCACGCAGATTCAGATTGTGCGGTGAAATAAGAAGGCTACGGACTATAAAAGATGACCGCTGAAAGTGCTGTAACGGAAAGTAAGTCTTAAATATCGTTATTTATTGAAACCGCGTAATATTAGAATCATAAATTCCTACCCACTATGGAAGATCATCGAGAGAGGAGCGACTGCAGTACCGAGAAGGAGTATTTAAAAAAGGACGGCTAATGGTGGTTCCAAACAAGCGATATCGAAGAGCGTTGAAGGTTGTCGGTAGTCCTGTTCAATTCGCAACGCAGGTTTTAAATGAAGAATAAAATTAATGTTATGCGTACTGGGTTGTATAGTATTCTTTTTGAATGGAAATTCCCGTAGAATGCAAAAAAAAACTATTACAAAGTAAATAAAAATAAATTAATCAATGAAATAGGATAGTAACGCATATGCGTACCATAGAACTAAAAAATAAATTTCATAAGGTTGAATAATGAAGCTCATATAATTGCAATAAATAAATCATCAGGAGTGGATATAACAACAATTGTAGCATTTCATATGTTAAAGTTATGAAATTTAAACCGTTTCCTTGTGGCCAATTTTCATAGGGATATTTAATGAACTTTAAAAGGTTTTTTACGCTAGTGTATGCAACTCGAGTCCACCCATCATTATAGTGAATACCATATTTCCTTCCATGTAGAAAGTATGTGTCAAGCTTATGATTTGTATCTCTCTTTTTGATGAATACCACATTTCCTCCTTTATAGAGAGTATGTTTCAAGGTTATGATTGTCATCCCTCGTTTTGATAAGTGTCAGGTACCATCATATCAACGTTACTAGATCTGTTGCATCAACACCATCAGAATTTCGTTATAGTTTTTATTGGAACCTCATCTTAAAGTTTATAACCAAATCGATTAAATATTATTTGTTAATCGTTATGGCAAAAAAATATTAGATTTTCAAATACACTTGTTATGATTATTTTTATCCGTTTAGTAGTTTGATAGAAGAAAAATTGTACCTTACCAATCCATTGTGTACCGAGCTTAAAATATTAAAAACGTCATTAGCGCCACACCAAAAGGCAGGCTTCAAGAACTAATGCTTTCTTCAGTCCTCTGGCAAAGGCATGGAAGTGTAAGTGATTAGGTCCGTGTAAAAGACGGGTTAGAGAACAGTGCAAAGGTGAGCGAAGGTATGCGTGTGGGCGATGGTTTTCGTATAAAAGGAAGCAGAATAAGGTAGGACAATTATTTAAAATTGTGTTTTGAATGGTCGTTTGGACGTCATCGCAAAATTAGACGGAGAGAAAGATCTAATTCATTATGACGGGTATCGTAAGTTTGGCGCAGGATTATATGCTAGTGGGGGGATGCGTTGGAAAGTAGTATTACTTAATTTTATGATGCAACATAGAGACTGATATGGTTTTATGGTAAGTTTTTTGAATTGTAAATTTTTGACGTAGGACTTACGTCTCTCTTTTCTATTCCTGTATAGGGGCGCCGTTCTAAAATTTCTGAAATCGAGAACGTTACGCGAGTTTGAAGAAATTGAACGATAATATCTCCTGTCTGGCCCACAGAAATTTTACGATAACTATTTCATTCGAAAGGTAGAACATCAACGCTTAATCCATGATGCTTACTTAATTCATTATATTTATTTAAACTAATTAAAAAGTACTTACAAGAAAAATTTCTGAACGCACAGAGCTATTGGTCGAAAATGACAATGACGTGTTTGCGGAGCGCGTCCAGAATCATCCCACGTCACTAGCAGCTGGCCATCCGCAAAGACGAGGAGCTGAACGAAGAAAGAAAGCCCAAGAGGAATCGCAAACTATTTTTTCCCGTCAACTAAATCCGTCCTTTTCAGGACGACCAAATAAGTTTCCTAATTAAAGAGTTTGGATGAAATTTTCTGTTGTGCTATTTGTAAATCAGCTACCGCGTCACGGCCGAACATTGCATTCATTAAACGCCGCGTCCCGGAGTATATCACAAAGAACGTTGAACAACTAACGAACGAAATTTTAGAAAGGATAATTCGAGCCGAACTGCGACACGTCAGAGACCGAGTTCGTCATAGTTGATTGTTGTGCATACCGGATTAGTTGCTGGCGGTGGAAAGCAAATGAAGCATATTTCTGAAAATCATCCGTCTAGCGTGCACTAAATAGAACTAATTATTGTGGCACAATGACTAAAGTTCGTCCCCTTTGATGCAGTTTGTATCACATTGACTTCGTTGGTACCGCCTTCTTTTGTCCAATCGCATCCGACGCCATAACATACTAGCTCTTAGCATAAATTTTGTCTTACAACAGTCTTACAACAGTCGTGGAGCTGTGTAGTGGCTGTTCGCAAGCAGATAGCGGCAGCAAGCACCCTTGAGGGTGCACTGGCGATCAGTCGTTGCCCAGAGAGGCGTTGGTACAGTTGGCTGTTGGAGCCGATGCTCCTGTCAACCTCGCTGCGAGAAACATGGTGAAGCCTGCAATTTGGCGGAAAAAAGCCGCCCGTAACGAGACAAAAATCCTGAAAAGCTCAAGTGAAATCGCAAACTATTACTCCCACGTCAACTAAATCCGTTCTTTTCGGGACGACCAAAAAGTTTATTAAGTAATGGGTTTGTTTGGTTGAATTTTTATATTGTGCTGTTTGTTATTCAATTACCGCGGCACGGCTGAACATAGCATTCATTAAACGCCGCGTCTTGGAGTGTATCACAAAGAACGTTGAACAACTAACAAACGAAATTCTAGAAGGTATAATTCGAGCCGAACTACGACACGTCAGATACCGAGCATGTGGTTGATTATGTTGTAGTTCCTAGTTGTGCATACCGGGTTAGTTGCTGGCAGTAGCAAGGAAATTAGGCATACATATTTCTGTTAAGAAAATCATCCATGGTACTACTAAATTGTATCTTTATTTCATGTTTTAATGTGTACATTTTGTTTATCATTTTAATTGGTTAGCCAGAGGGGCTCCACATCTTTAGTATTTAGGACGATCAAATGTATTTGTTAACTAAAGAGTATGTTTTACTGAAATTTATTTCTTATTGCGTTTTTTACAATTTTTTTATAAAGCTGAGTGGCATCATTAAATGCAAGCGCATACAGTTTCCGGTGGTCAGTGCCTGTGCGTTAACTGTTCATAAATCGCAAGGTGGCATGTTCCCGGAGATTGTATATGACTACAATAAAAGCCAGGATCAGCAGTTAGTTTACGTTGGGTTGTTACGTGTTCAGTCAATCCAGGGACTGTATTTAACGAACTCAACAAATGCCTTTAAGTTTCATCATGTTAAAGGTAGCAACTCACCTAAGATGGTAGACCTCATGAACGAGCTGCAGCGTCTAGGAAACCATCGATTACAAACACTTGGGGATAATTTGTACCAAGTTCTGGAAAACAAGGGTTCCGCCACCACGTTGATGAGCATCAATGTTCAAATTTTGAACGCTCACGTGTTGGATATCACCTCAGATCGGATTTTAACAAGCGTGGAATTCCTCGCACTAAGTGAGACTTGGCTAAAAAATAACTCCTAAGTCGAGATTGAAGGCTACAACTGCATCGTTCAGTTCAAACGCTGCAATGTGAGAGCAGGTGGTGTAGCAATATATCAGCAGGACAGGCTACCACTATGGCTGCTCCCCACAAGATCCAACAGTTCAGTGAACATCATGACGACATGTTCAGCGTTGTCGATACTTTCGGGGACATTTGTGCAGCTAAGATATCAGTTATGTACACTGAAGTTCTGCTGATTACGGTGAACATTTCGCCAGGAACAACTGCCATGAATTTGAAATTGTTCTATGGTTTTTTTTGACGTAGGACTTACGTCTCTCTTTTCTATACCTGTATAGCGTGACGCGGGTTTGGAGAATTTGAACGCTTATATCTCCTCTCTGGACCACAGACATTTTACGATAAGTATTTCATTTGAAAGGTAGAACATCAACGCTGAATCCCTGTGGCAAATTTAATTCATTATATTTGTTTAAACTAATTAAAAAGTACTTACAAGAAAAATTTCTGAACGCACAAAGCTATTGGTCCAAAATGACATCATATTTGCGCTACGCTCTGATTGGTTCATACTGCCACAGTAACCTTGCCAGCAATAATGAAACATGTGGAAACGACCAACCAATCAGTTCACGCTGTGCATCCTTATGCGTCAGACGTGTTCGGTGAGCACGTCGGTGGAAAACGCCGACAGTGAAAAAAAGAAGACCAGAATCATCCGACGTCACTTGCAGCTGGCCATCCGCAACGACGAGGAGCTGAAAAAAAATGTTCTCCTGTGTGACCATTTCACATAATGGTGCCAATGCTCCTGTCAACCTCGTTGCGAGAAACATGGCTGCTGAAGCCGTTCGTGAAGAGACAAGAATCAATCATCCCACGTCACCTGCAGATGGCCAGCCACAACGATGAGGAGCTGAACGAAGAAAGAAAGCCCAAGGGAAATCGCAAACTATTTCTCTCACGTCAACTAAATCCGTCCTTTTCAGAACGACCAGCTTACTAACTAAAGAGTTTGGTTGAAGTTTTCTCTTGTGCTGTTTGTAATTCAGTTACCGCGTCACGGTTGAACATAGCATTCATTACGAATCCAGGTTGAAAAAAGAAGAAGACACCGAGTGGTGATAAATCTGACAGCTCCCATGTTAAAGTAAAGGACGAACATTTTAAAATGCTTTTCGAAAATTCAAATAAATTTCTAATTGAAAGCGGTTTGTTGTATGATTGAAGAAAAATCCAAATCTACTCAATAAAGACATTTTCAGCAAAATACAAATAAAATAAAAATAATGAAATTCTAATTGAAAGCGGTTTGTTGTATGATGGAAGAAAAATCCAGAACTGTACAGTAAGGGATTCGTCAGTTCTAGAAGGGACAATTCGAGCCGAACTGCGACACGAAGACCGACCATGTGGTTCAGTTCGTCATAGTTCCTAGTTGTGCATACCGGATTACTTGCTGTCAGTTGCAAGCAAATTAGACATATTTCTGTTAAGAAAATCATCCGTCTAGCGTGCACTAATTAGAACTAATTATTGTGGCACAATGACTAAAGTTCGTCCCCTTTGATGCAATTTGTGTCACACTGCTTTCGTTGGTACCACCTTCTTTTGTGCAATAGCATCTGATGCCATAACATACCAGCTCTTAGCAGAATTTTGATTCAGTCTTACAACAGTCGTGGAGCTGTACGCACTTAGTTAGCGGCAGCAAGCACCCTGGAGGGTGCACTGGCGATCAGTCGTTGCCCAGACAGGCGTTGGTGTAGTTTGCTCTTGCGGATGCTCCCGTCAACCTCGCTGCCAGAAACATGGCTGCTGAAGCCTGCGAACTGGCGGAAAAAGCCGCCTGTAACGAGACAAAATTTCCGAGAAACCCAAGTGGAATCGCAAACTATTTCTACCCCGTCAACCAAACCTGTCCTTTTCAGGACGACTAAATTAACTATAGAGTTTGTTTGGTTGAATTTTTCTATTGCGCTGTTTTTAATTCAATTACCGCGTTACGGCTGAATATGACATGCAGTAAACGCCGCGTCATGGAGTGTATAGGCTCCACCATACTGCAGGATTTTCTTGCCGCCGCAGCGAAATCGCCGCGGTGAGATTTCATGGTGGCTTATGGGAGCGCACAAACCGACGCGATGCGTTTTTAAATCGCGTTGGTTTGTGCGCTCCCATAAGCCGCCATGTAATCTCACCGCGGCGATTTCGCTGCGGCGGCAAAAAAACGCTGCAGTTGGTGGAGCCTTTTCACAAAGAACGTTGAACAACTAACGAACGAAATTCTAGAAGGGATACTTTGAGCCGAAATGCGACACGTCAGAGACCGACCATTTGGGTTCGTCTTACTTCCTAGTTGTACATAGCGGATTAGTTGTTGGCAGTGGCAAGAAAATTAAGAATATTTCTGTTAAGACTAATTAAAACTAATTATTGTGGCCCAATAACAGAAGTTCGTCCCCTTTGTTGCAATTTGTATCACATTGACTTCGTTGGTACCGCCTTCTTTCGTGCAATAGCATCCGACGCCATTACCAGCTCTTAGCAGAAAATTTGATTCAGTCTTACGGTGGTCGTAGTGCTGTGCAGAGCAAAATCTGCTGTTTCATCTGCAGTAGGCGAACGAGGTTTAAGCCCACGAGTTGATGGGCAAAATCCGCTCGTCACAACAACGAGACAAGAATCATCCCACGTCACCTGCAGATGGCCACCCGCACCGACGAGAAGCTGAACCAAGAAAACCCAAGTTCAATCGCGAACAATGTTTCTTTTCCGTCAACTATATCCGTCCTTTACAGTACGACCAAATCAGCTTGCTGATTAAAGGGTTTGTTTGGTTGAATATTTCTCTTGTGCTGATGAAAATTTCAATCATTCGATCATTCGATAGGAATCAAATAATTTTGAGAAAGTGAAATGTCGCAGCATATGGAAAGTATGTGGTTCCATTGTTATCTTCTACGCATTAATGATTGTGGCCCTCTCACCCATCTTAGAAAATACAACCAGAGCCGTATCATTATTTAAACCTCTTTAAGGTTTATTTATTTAAGGTCCTCTTTAGGGCCACCAAATGCTATCTTAAGAGTTAACAATAGAATTTTCTTACATATTTAATTCCCAATGCTGGTCTTAGTGGCGAACCAGCCCAGGAGGCTGAAAGCCACAATAATAAAGAAATAAAAAAAAAAAAAAAAATGCTGGTCTATCGTTCAATTAGCACTATTTCGACCTAGACGTCTATCGGCAATAATAGACTTTGAATCCCCAAACAGACCACAACCATCTGCAGCATGGTTAGGAAGAAGAAAACGTATAGCACCTCATCTACCAGGTGCTGAAGCATTTTAATCCGTTTCGGTCGTTTCCTCCAAAGCGATAAGCATTATGAACAGCTTCGCGAATGACATTTCCGAGCGGATTGTAAGCGTAGCTGCCTGACTGCCTTAAATCAATCGGCGGATAGCCCTGACTCTCTGGAAATTCAAACCGCCTTTCGATTATGCTGCTGGGAGAGCTAGCCAAACACGAGGTTTCACGAGGTAAATCAGTTACATGACGCAATGAGGTGGTGGCCGTAGCTGTTCCCTTGAACCCAAAATGGCCCTTTTCAGGGCCATCAAAACAACTGGAAAGAGAGTTGACATCTCTTTGGGAGTGCTGGGGGCTTGGTTTTTGGGTGTTTGGTTTCGAAAAATATCTTTCGTGTGCCGAAGCCGTATTGTTTTCGAAATTAGCAGTGTTGTACACACATAGGCCAAGTAGAAACCGTATGCAATTGGAGGTGAACGAAACCAGCCTCTTGGGTAAAAGTTTCCCAAATGACCAATTACTCAATCGCACTACGAGGTATATTACGTGATATAGAGTATCTTGATATCATATGTCATACATATTATTTGCAGTGAAAGCAAGATGTATTAATGTAGATACCAAAACAGGTTGTATCAATAAAGGTTGTAGTGCGAACGTTTTGTGTATGGGAATTAGATTAGGAAGGAAACCAATTTTGGCTACTCTTTAAACAATCAAGCAATCTAGATTGCACATTGCTTCGTAATCCTACACGGAGAAAAACAAATATACTCTACAGCATAAATTCTATGCTAAAACCGTATTCGATCTATCCTGTCATTGGAATGAATAAACCAGGTTTATGTATTGATAAGAATAAAACAAATATATGCGTTCCAATGCATTTATCAAATTTATGCATTCTAATGCATACTTGAAATATATGCATTTAAATGCATATTTGTATGATTATACACATTCCAATGCATAATTCAAATTTATGCATTGCAATGCATATTTGTACAAAAATTCAAGAGGATTATTTTTGGATGTTTTTTTTTCTTTCGATTTTATAAATAAAATAAGAGGTAAACATTTTTGAAAAAAGTTCTTCCAAATTCATTCTCACACTCTTTTTAGTTGAGGTGCCCATCAGTGCACTGATGTGTCGGAGATGTGGAATCTGCTAGCATGTCAAAATATTTTATCCACGTTTTTCTCACGTCACGAGTCTTTGTATCGTAGTTTTGACATGATATGTGATGCCCCACCTCCGCCACATCAGTGGGCGCCTCGACTGACACTCACATTCTTACACACGATGGCAGAGCGATGCAAAGCTCGCAAAATACACGTGCTTTCGGGAGACAAAAAATATATTTGCACAAGTCGGCCAAGCTCCTAGAGTATTTAATGCCTGAGACAGACAAACAACGTACAGCGTTGTACTCCTTTAGTCTAGTACGTGTTTTTCGGTACTCGATTAAAGTATTTGACAGTTCGTACAACGCTGTACGTTGTATGTCTGTACCAGGTATAACGTCGGTAACGTAATATGCACGGAAAATAATAATCAGCTTAAATGTATTGCAATGAATAAAATATATTGATCCAATGCATACTTTTCAGGCATTGCAGTGATTTAAAAGAAATAAAGCGTAGAAAGGAATATATAATATGCTTTTCAGCATTTTCGATTTTCTCCGTTTACGTCAACTTTGCGTACAACCCCATTGGGCTGTCCTTTCTAGTTTTTTGTTTTTTTCATTAGGGCGAATCTAACATTGAGAGATTCTTACCGGCCTCGCTCTCTTTAATTTGTTGCAGCTATTATAAAACTTTCGAGGAATTCTTTAGTACAGATCGAAACACAACAGTGCAGGCTAGCACGCCCCAATGAAAAAAAATCCTTGAATTATGCGTTACCATTTCATCGCGCATAATAATTTAAAATGCTGCATTTGAAATGAGTTATTGGCAAATGAGTCAAAATTGACATTTACTCAAGGGGTCGGTCAATCTGATGAATTTAAAATTTTCAAAAGATTTTAAATCTTCCAAAGATCGGGCAATCTTGGTAAAACAGCTAGACAAGTGTTTCAAAATTATAAATAAGGGAAGGTCCATTAATTATGTCACGCAGTAAGGGGGTAGGGGGGGGTTTGGGAAAACGTGACGATCCATACAAAAAATTTTGAAGGTCCATACAAAAAACGTGACAAGGGAGGCAGGGGGATTATAAAAAGTCAATTTTTGCGTGACTTAATTAATGGACGTTCCCTAATAAGAAAAAGCAACAAATATGAAAACAAACTCAAGTCATTCGATCTCATTATGATTTACATTAATATATGTTTTTTTTTTTGTTTTTTTTTTTTGTTTTTAAATAATGCAGGTTGCAGTATTAGAGATCAGTTGTCAAGGCCTGCATCTGTTCTGATTGATCCACTACTCGCACGCTGTCAGACGAAGGTAACCAATGTCGGTCAGATAGGCACTGTTAACGTTTGAGTGTATCGGGATCAATCAGCAAGGCATTTAATTTTACGGGGTTAATTTTGACTTACCTGTTGAAGTTTGTTCTTACTTACTCTCCTTCGAATGGGGTGATAGCATGTCGTTGCTTCCATTATCGTATCTCATATGCTCCATTTTTACTTGATGTCTCCGCGCGTAAAACACAGGAAAAGAGAATATGTTGAATATATGGTGACATGGAATATGTTAAATATTTGGTGACATTATCACAACGCCCTATCTTAAGGGATAATTTTGTTAGTAAATTACTACAAAAATACAATAATATAGACATAGGTGAACGAGAATTGAAATCATTTAATAAAACTATAGAATAATGGTAATCTAACTACCTTTAACATCTGATAGAACAAAAGTGCAAATGTGACTAAGAGAAGATGTAAAGGGTGTATTCGATAAAAATGGCACACACATATATACTCATCAAAATTAAACTGATTATCGGATTTTCTTGAAATTTTCAGGGAATGAAGAACTACTAATGAGTTTTGATTTACAACATTTGTTTTATTCAATTTCGTCTCCCATCCCGAATGCCCGCACCTTCCTTTTCACTCCACCCATCAAATTTTGTACAACCGATTTTCCCAGTGTTTTTGTTGTTTTTACCCAGATTTTTTTCAATTCTAGCTCTGTTTTTATAGTTTTGGGATGTTTGCGAAGTTTCGTTTTCATAATTGCCCAGAATTTTTCAATTGGACGAAGTTCCGGTGAATTTGGTGGGTTCATATCCTTTGGCACAAAATTGACTCCGTTGGCTCGGTACCACTCCAATACGTTTCGAGCGTAGTGGCAGGATGCTAGATCAGGCCAAAACAGAGTTGATCCTTTGTGCTTCTTAATGAATGACAAGAGACGCTTCTTAAGGCACTCTTCCGTGTAAATCGCACCGTTTATTGTTCCGGAAGTGATGAAGGGAGCACTTATTTCACCACATCCGCAAATCGCCTGCCAGATTAGAAACTTCTTTGCAAATTTCGATAGTTTCTTCTTTCGAACATCCTCCGGAACATCGAACTTCGACTTGGCAACGAAATATTCTTGCCCAGGAAGTTGACGGAAGACGGCCTTGACGTATGTTTCGTCATCCATCACGATGCAACCGGATTTGGTGAGCAGTTTCGTGTAAAGTTTCCGGGCGCGGGTTTTCGCAGTGATGTTTTGTTTTTCATTCCGGTTTGGGGCTTTTTGCACTTTGTAAACATGTAACCCAGCACGCTTCATGGTTTCCTGCACAAAACCGACTGACACCTTAGACTTTTTAGCGACATCTCGAATTGACATGTTTGGACGGTTCTTGAATTGTAGTACGACTTTCCTGGCCATTTTACTGTCCATTGGATCAGTTTTACGTACACTCCCTTTCTTTCTTTGGACACTCAGACGTTCCTTGAAGGTTCTTATTACTCGAGACACAGTTGTATTTGCAATTCCAAGCCTTTTAGCAATCCACCGGTGGGACGCCCCTGGATTTTGATTGTGCGTGCACAAAATTTTCTCACGGACAATTTCTTGTTTCGACGACATGACTGAAACTACTGAATGTATAACTATGAAACTTGGCAGATGTAAATAATACACTATGGATAAGATCTACTCAAATTTCTAGTTTTTTTTACTCATACGATTCAAAAGTTACAGAAGATTTTCTGCGTGCCATTTTTATCGAATACACCCTTTATAATAGATATGCAGAAAAACAAAAAGAAAAACGAAATTAACGACAAGTGATAGATTGAAGATAGGAAAGCATAAGTTGGAAATTAGAAGCGGCTGAACGTTGGCTTGGGGTTCTGTGTTAGTAATGATAATGTTAGTGCAGAACCTTAGTGGACCCTCCCGGTTGCTCCAATAGAGTTGGTGTTAGTTGTTACAACTCTATCCGAGGCGCGCTTTAATGATTGATTTAGATTCAAGACGCGGAAAACTAAATAAGAAAAAATAATAATAAAATAAAAGTTAAAAGTGGAGGTGCTAATTGTTTTTTTGTTTTTGTTTCTTGATTATCGAGATTTTCAGCATCGGGCTGGTTCATCTCCCGTCGCAGTCACTCAAACACCACTTTTGGGCATTTTCGTAACTTCTCCGGGGGTTAGATTCGAACTCGTGACTTTGTCGTGAGAGATATGGGTGTTAACCAATACGCCGGGGTCGCCCACGGAGGAGCTAATTATATTACTGTTAAGTAAGCATTTTCAGAAAAAACACGAATCAGTTAAATATCAAGCATTACATTATCTAAAGGCAGCATATTTAACATAAGAGAAAGTGCTACAAACTATATGCAAGTAACAATTAACTAGGTTCGTATAATAACAAACACTCAATTGTTCATAAAACTAAAGATAACGATCATATCATTAAGGCGCCGTTGATCCCTTCAGCAATGGGGAGGGATTTTCATTAATGCATATTTCTGGATTTAAAAGTGAATACTTGAATCTTTTATATAAAATTATATATTCAATAAGGGGGGAGGGGGAGGGGGGGTTTAAAAAACGTGACAATCCATACAAAAAACGTGATAAAGGTGGAGGTGGGGGTGCGGGTTTTAAGAAGTCACTTTTTGCGTGACATAATTAATGGACGTTTTTCCTTGAAACTTTTAAATACAGGTTACCCATCTTTATCCATCTTATCAAGTTTGGATGTACATTTATAATTACTTAACGCTTTGAGTGCCGCTTGGCTGTCTGTAAAAATACAAATATTTGCATATCTGTATTTTCTCTTCAGACAAACGTTAACACATTTTATTATAGCAAAGATCTTCGCTTGAAAAACCTTTGGATAGTTTCCCATCGCCAGTGAGATTTCTACCCCAGGGCCGAAGATTCCTGCTCCCGTTTTTATTCCAATTTTTGAGCCATCTGTGAAGAATTTTATGGACCCATGACGAATAGTAGGACCTCCGACTTCCCAATCAGTACGTGACGTTTCACATATGTTGTAAAGGATGTCATGGTTTTCCACAGGTTTCATCCAGTCTCCATTCATATACATCACTGGCCCATTTTGAAAGCTTTCTGAAATGCTCAGGTGACCGACTAAGTCACCAGACATGAAAGTTTTCAACCGTTTAAGTCTTAGCATACTCTTTTCTGCTTCTAGTTGCACGTATTCGTGCAAAGGCAGCAAATTTAAAATTGCGTTCAACGCATTTGATGGAGTGCTGCGCATCGCTCCCGTTATAGCAATGGGCACTAGCCGTTGAAGTTTTGTAAGCTTTTTCTGTGCAGTAGCCTCTTTTGTTTTTGGCCACCACACAAGGGAAGCATACGTTGCTTTTGGACGTATTATGGATGTTTAAATCCATATTATCATTTTTGGTCTTAGACCCCATTTTCTGCCAAATGTTTTTGAACATATCCAGAAAGCAATGGTTGCCTTACCGATCACACACTCAAGATGAGCATTCCAGTTCAGTTTGGCAGTTTGGCTCCTAAGTATTTAACCTGTTCACTAAGATGGATCTATAATCCTCCTAGCTGAAACTTCCTTTTCCTAGTGAAAGGTACATTTACTACTTTTGCTGGATTAATGCTAAGGCCCTCCTTGATACACCAAGGCTGGGTAAATTTTAGGGCCCATTGCATTCTTTCTGAAATGATGTTGTCAAATTTTCCCCTCACTATAATGACTAAATCGTCTGCAAAACTTACAACCTTGAAACCTTTTTCCTCTAAGCTTCTTAGAAGATCGTCTACAAATAAGGACCACATAAGTGGTGAGAGAACTCCTCCTTGAGGACAACCTTTCGTTACCCGTACTGTAATAGACGAACTGCCCCGCTCGGAAGTGATTTCTCTTTTTGCGAGCATGGTATGAACCCAGTTAATTTTTTTTTTTTTTTTATTGTTATTTTTGTATTCTCCCCAGCGCGGAAGTAACGATCTTTGATGAAGTTTTTTTCAGAAGCAGATAATTTATCATCTCCATGCGAAGCGGGGAGAATACAAAAATAACAATCAAAAGTGTAGAAAGCCCATAATGGGGGAATCCATTAATTCATACTGGTGGAGATCAGTATTTTCACCACTCACCGTCGTTCTCTCCGAGATCTATAAGTTATAGATGACGAGAAGAGCAAATGTGTGAAATAGGCGGTGCATGCTAAAAATAAAACCCAACAGCGGGAGATAATTTCTCACCCGTGCTAGGCAGTATTAGGAGACGGACAAATCGCTAGAACTAGAAACAAGCAATATGTAGTATAAGAGCACGATCGGTTGCATAACCTTTTGTCAGTCAAGGGGATTTCCCCCCTTGCCTATCCTGCATAGGATAGTATGACAAAGGGTTATGTGCCTGATCGTATACTACCGTTCAAATGCCCTCCGCTCGTTTTCAAACTAACATCTATTCAATTTCAAAAGCCTGCCGTTCCCTTACGGATCTATCAATACACTTTCTCTTCATGTCTATTTGTTCTAGCAATAAAATTACTGTCCGCTCCTAGCGCTTCGCATGGAGATGATAAATTATCTGCTTCTGAAAAAAACTTCACCAGTTAATTATGTTCATGTCAAAGTTCCTTTTCTTCATAGCACGAGCCATAGATGAATAGGAAGCGTTGTCGAAAGCTCCTTTAATATCTAAAAGAGATCAAAGTGCTATTTATTTTACCGATAGAGCTTATTCTACCTTTGAAATTGCACCATGCAGTGCCGTAACTGTTGACTTACCAGACTGGTAAGCAAACTGGAACTGAGATAGTGGATGCTTGCTCATGTAATTTGAATTGATATAATCATTCAACACTTTTTCCACAGTCTTTAAAAGGACTGATGAAAGACTAATGGGTCTGTATGATTTAGGATGCACCTTGTTTTGCCTTCTTACTTTAGGTATGAAGATTACTTTTACTTGTGTCCATGAAGGTGGAATATGGTTGAGTCTTAAACTTGCCTTAAAAATCTCAATAAATAGCGAGATTAACGCTGCTTCGCCGTTTTGAAGTAATGCTGGAAATATACCGTCCATTCTTGCAGATTTGTAAGGCTGAAAAGATCTCAAAGCATTTTCTACTCTGGATTTCTTAAAGATTTTATCAGCCAAGTCATTTTCGGCGATTTTCGCTCCAACTGAAATTTGAGATGTCCTTGTAGAACTTCTTTCACCTTCAAGTGATGCATCTCTGATTGGATGTACACACAAAACTGATCCAGGAAAATGTGTTTCCATAATCAGCTTTAACGTTTCACTAGGAGTTTATGTAAAAACTCCATCCTCATTTTTCAGATTCCCAAGTTCAATCGTATGATCCTTTCCAAGAGCCCTCTGAAGTCTTGCGACTTCCGGACTATTCCTTATGTTTTCATACGTTAGAACCCAGAATCTTCGTTTAGATTTTCTTATTTCTTTATTATACTCAGTAAGTGCACTCCTATAGGGGGTCCAATCTGAGGTTCATTTCGCTTTATTTAACAACCATTTGAGGATAGTTTATATTATATTATTGGTTTTATCGTTAGTGTTGTAATTTCTGGATAGTCGAGATGAATAACACTGTAGTCTCATTTTCAAATCGTTATTAATTTTTCGTGCCTTAAATGCTTAACTTATTATGTTGCATAAGAAGGTCTTCTTTATTTTTCCTTTCTTCTTCATGTTTTTGTTTCGTTTTATTGCTTATTTTGAATCAGTTCAGCCGAGGACGCATAAGCTCCAGAACAACTTTTAACTTCCCTCTCCAAAGAGTGCAGTTGTCTTTTATTCACTCATTTTACACTTGTGACTTCTTCATTCGTTATGAGATCTGGTTTTCAATTAAAAAAATCGTTCCGGTGAAATCCCGTTTTAAACTACCGTAACATCAACTCTTACTCTGAATTTTCGAATATACATCTTCTTCCTAGAGTCATAGGGTCATCGTGTCTAAGTCAATAGATGATGATGGCTCAGGCTGATGGTTTCCTCCAATTCTTTTATTGTGAAGTTTAACGCCACGGAATGCATGTGAAGTTTGAATCCCCACACTCGCTGTTCAATAACGGAACAATAAACTGCTCTGGACAATTCTGGGTCCTGCTATGAAAAATAAACAAGATTAGTCCATGAGCATGCATTTTCAGACTGTGATATACGTTAGTACTTTTAAAAACGTTTTATTTCAATTAAGTTTTTAGAGGTGTTTTTTTCCCTCCCCATTGCTGAAGGGATCAACGGCGCCTTAATGATATGATCGTTATCTATAGTTTTATGATCAATTGAGTGTTTGTTATTATACTTAAGTTAATAATCACTTGCATATAGTTTCTAGCACTTTCTCTTATGTTAAATATGTTGACTTTAGATAACGCAATGCTTGATATTAAACTGGTTCTTGTTCTCCCGCATAAATTAAAATCATTTTGATACCATTCCACAAATATTTCCTGAACTTTAAGACACCATAACCAAAAGGATCATCTAAATCATTTACAATATTATAAACGAACAACTACCCTAATCATATTGACGGTAAGACAAACAGTTTTAGCGTTTTTGATCATTTGGTGAATTGGCGGTTAGGTATAGTTACCATATAAAAACATGCATTTTTCCAAACAAATTTTGGCATGAATCATAACAGAAAGCGTAGGTTTAAAGTACACATAAGAGGGCCCAGGCACTTACGAGAAATCATACACATATCTTTTTACGATAAATAATTATCGATTACCATAGACCTTATAGTAATTTTGTTTTTTGGGAATTCTAAATTATTTGTAGGGAAAATGTTGGTTTTGGCATTATCGTCAGAGGCTCACAACTATATTTAATTCTTGACAATAAAATGTAAAGGTATTGTCAAACCCAGCGAATTCCCTAAATGAAATCGTGAGGTTTTCAGTTTAACAGTAAAAAACATGTTTATTGATAAATGCAAAGTGTCTCCAGCCTTACTAAGTCATAAAAATAAAACTTCACTTCATTTAAAGTCTCAAGATTCACTTTTTCTCTATCAATTACGTTCAATAATAAAAGCATAGTAACTGCTACCCGGCTTAGTAATGAAAAACAACTTCATTAAAAAAAACCTGCAAATTTACTCCTTTCGTTCAAATTTGAATTCAATATCAATCAATGGTCTGAAACAAATCACTTTGTAGTATTGTCGATGGCTTGGAGTTTCAATGATTTCTTCAAGTTGGAAATTTTCTGCGCTATGTAACGCTTGATGGTTTTTTCCTCCGACATTTTCCTGATAGACATGATATTCTCCGGTCCTATGCGTAGGGCAGTGCGCTCAGCGACCTTGTCTGCGAAAAGTATATAGATTAAATGAGGTAATGCCTTTTTATTAAAAGCTTCAATCAGTATTGAACTAGCTTTTAAATTGATACACTTACTGCAAATAAATTCCAAGATCTTGGGATTCATTTTCTCGGTCGGTGGATACAGGGGGGTTCCGTCTGTACGTTTGAGTTTCGCAAAACGATGTGACGCTTGCCCGGTAACACTCATGCTTCGCAATTTGTCAGCTCCTACCAGATGCATTACAAGTAGGCCAACAAACATGCTGTCAGAAGAAACTCTCTCGTTGTACTCTTCTAGTCTGTTTAGCGGTATCGGTATGTCGTCTTCAGTTGTAAATTTTGCCTGTGTGATAGAGTAACAAATGAGGTTTATACAACATTGCATTCTCAACCAAATATTGTATGCATTGCATTGTACTATTTAACGCCAAATAAAAAGGTCTACCAAATAATACATACCCGCGGAATTTTCTGTGCATCCTTTAGTTGTTGTAGCTCTTTCGTCACGCGTAAAGCATAGTCATCCGAAGACAGCTTATCTGCCTCTACCTTGCTGAGCTTCTTACGGGTTTTTCAGATGCTCCGTAAGACGTTTGTTTTCTTCTTCAATCTGTTCACATTTTGCTTTCCAATCAAATTGAACGGGCAAAGCCGAGTATTCATCATGTGCGTCATCTCCATCGCATGGTACGGTAACATCTTGGGTTACACCTTGTGATTCATTGAAGTTGATGGGAACCAACAAGGGCACATGGTCTCAAGCAACAATGTCATCGACATCAAGCGATACTTCTGCTCGTTCTTCGTTTTCAACGAAGAACTCTTGAGTGTTGATTTCAAATTTTGCCATTTCGATATCCCGAGTTGGATTTCCGAGTACTGACTGTGAGTCCTTGCTTAAGTCGATGGGTAACAACGGATCTTGTGACGTTGTCTGTACAACTTCGCTGGAGGAGGAAGGCACATTAACGTATGCGATACCTTCACATCCAATGGTGTCGCCTTGTTCTTTCAGCAAAGCTTGAAGCTAAAAGGAAACGAAATAAAAAAAACTGCTAAGCAAAGCCATATAGGATCACATAAACATAAACAGCACGAAATAAATGAATAATTTAAGCAGCAGGGGTTGGCAGAAACAGCTAAAATAGTAGAGATATGAACATCACGGATACACAGAATAGTCAAAACGGCCGACCTTCTCAATCTAACCTACCTTTATTATCATATCTTCTCGGTTATGTTGCTGAGCGGCTATTTTGTCCTGCTTTTTCGATGCTCTCGCAGGATCTCCGGATGCTCCATGTTGTGCAATCTCTGAAATATCGAAATAAATGTTATGTACATTATAATTTACATAAAATCTACAATTCTTACTTTTATTTTGACCGCCCTTCTTAGGCGCAGCTTTACGTTTTGGTGGCATTGCTAAGCGTTACCGTGTTCTCCGGAAAATAGAAATTGTCTGAAGGCAAAAAAGACTGAACCTGTCTGCATGAAACACAAAAACGCACACAAACAACAAAACCATTAATGTTAAGGTTCAATGCTGTTATTATCATTGGATTCATATACCTACCTGTAGAAGCTACTTGAAATTGCACAAACACATTCCAGATAACTCTAAGCTTAACAATCGATAAATGTTGTTATTTTTTATTTTTGTGGATGTAGTAGTTTGGGCAATTCCCACTCTTTGCTAGAAACAGAGAGAAGTTGTCACATAATGTTCATATGATTCTCAATAAATTTGCGGTTTCATTAATTACATATTGTACTTATGTATTGGAGCGCGCTTACAAGTCGTGACAAAATCTATTTATTCCTGGTGCAGTTGAAAACCGGAATATAGCAGTCGCGCCAATCGATTTTACTCCCGTTCCATAAGTCCAAACAATGGCGCATCTAGTGCGCTGTATAGCGCATCAGATGCGCCATACAGCGCACTAGATGCGCCATTGTTTGGACTTATGGAACGGGAGTAAAATCGATTGGCGCGACTGCTATATTCCGGTTTTCAACTGCACCAGGAATATATACATATCAATTGTATTTACTAACCCGAATAGAAATGGTGATGTAAAAAATATTAGCAGACATCTTCCAAACATTAAATTTTAACGTGGGTTGTCGTACTCCATATGTATTCAGAGTTCGAAGCTACGCCCTAGTACATATAAATACAACATATTTAAACTTCACATTAAAAACAAACGTATTGATGATGTTAAATTTAACATCAGAACACGTCCAATAAAACTAGAATCTAAAATTACATGAAAATCCAACGTTATGTATGTGTGAAATGTTGTGTACCTAAGACATCTAAACACATCTGATGACATTAGAATTGACCGTTACCTTAGAAATAAACTTCATTCTTCTGTAAAAGAGTGCAAGTCTATAGCATAAGAAAATTTCTTACAACATAAGAATGAAACGTTACAATAGAACCAAAGGTCTATGTGAAGTAAAATGTTGCATGCATAATAAGCCAGAATACATCATGTTTCATAACAATCACACGTTGCGTTGAAATCCATGTTCTTATGGATGTAAAATGTTTTACACATAAAATATCGGTACATATTCGAAGAAATTATAATTAAATGTAATCTTAGAATCGTATATGTTTTGGCGATATTGGTGTATGCTTACTTTATGTACTTTATTCAACACCCGAATAAAAATTTACCTTAGTCTAACAGATTATTTGGTTTTAATATTATTATCTACAACTGAAAACATCCGGAGAAGATACACCGTCACGTTTTTCTACAACTGAATGCATCATACATCATCTCTTTTATTGAAAAAATCGACAATTAAAAACATATGTAAGATGTTTATTCATAACCTTTAATACATCTGAAAACATCAAAAATTCTTTGACTATGCTGTTTTATTCAAATACATTTGAAAACATCAATAAGCTTTGATATCTTAAAACATCAAAAAAACATTTTGTTTGAATGTCAAAAATCGTAACATCAAAGGGACATTAGAATAGAAAAAAAATGTTTGAAAATGTCTGATGTTAACATCATGTTACCTTGCCTAAATACAGCGAAATCGATCTGATCTCTAATGTTCAACGTAAGATTTACATTTGAATTTCAAGTTGATGTAGACATTGAAATCACACATCAGCCAGATGTAAATTTTTATTCGGGAACCCTAACCCGAATGGGGCCAGCTCAAAGACCCTGCAATACCACTATAGAATATGGGCACCCTAGGAAATCCATTGAATAAGACTAATGGATATTAGGTTTATTTCTGTTTCAGTGTAATTTCGCAGCAAGAACTAGAGTAGAGTCCCTATAAATTTCTTTATCGACTCTGAGCTACACGCTAAGATAAGATTACCGAAAATACGGTTTTCATTTTACCGAAAATTAGGTTTTGGTAGCAAAACCTAAAGTATCGGTATAATTTACCGAAACAAAACGTTTGATTTTACTTAATGTTTCAGTAAAGTGGATTTACAGATTTTATCGTTATATTTTACCTAAATTTGGTTAAAAATTCTCTCATTGAGCTGCTAGCAGTTTCGGTAAAAAATACCGTACAAAAATAAGTAATTATTAATGTTTTTCCCGGTTTTCCAGCAATACCGAAATTTCGGTAATCCATGTTTACCGATAATTTCAGTATGTGCACTTTTGTGCGATTTTCGGTATATCTTACCGAAATTTCCGTTTTCTTGTCTTACACCCCGTTCGCACTACAACCTATATTACGTGATATAGAGTATCTTGATATCAGCATCTATACATCTAGTTTTCACTGGAAATAATATTCATGTCATTTGATATCAAGATACTCTATATCACGTAATATAGGTTGTAGTGCGAACGGGGTGTTAGCGTGTAGAGCTCTGTCGTGTACACGACCAACAATTTCAACCTAATTGGAGTAGCATTTATTCATAATCTGCATAAATTGGTGTTGTTCATGATTTGAATTAATTTTACTCAGTCGATGAGTAAATGATACTCAAATTTCCCAGCTACCACTTACTCACCTACAGGGTAAATTAAATTCCATGAAGAATAAACCCAATTATAGCAGAACATGAGTCAAGCAAACTCAAATTCGGGTTAAAGTTTTTTTTACCGTGTATGTAGAATAGAACTGTCAATCAACGATCTGAATCGTATGTTTTGTTTTTTTTCCGAAATCAGTTTTCTTTTTGGAAAATTTGAGCTCTGAATTCACTATTAATTGCAATGGACCACTTTAGAGAAAAGGTCGAGCAAAAAGCAAGGAAAAGGAACAGCAGAATGAGCTACATTTTCCATGAAAATGATCATACCCATGGAAGGATGCGAAAGGTAAATATTATAATCATTGCATACCTTGCATACCAAAGGAATCTTTGATCTCATCTATGCATTATTCAACAAATTTCAGAAACGGCAAATCCGGGGCAAATCCACTAATCAACTCAGTGCTACGACCGAGGCTACGACATACAGTCTCGGAAGTATTGAAAAATCTAACTTGATTCATGAAGACGGAAAAACAACGTCGATTCGGCAGCATGAACCAACTGTAAATCATATTGAATTTTATTGAAGTGCTATCCAAGCTTAATACTTTGTTTTTCTAAATTTAAGGACATTCCAAGTGGGCCTAGATTAAATCCTAATACTGCCAGTGTCAGATGCAAAACGAATCTTATTAGCCATACCAGATATTCGGAAGATGTAATCGATGTATCAAGTGACGACAGCAGCGAATATGAGGAAATACCTATAGAAATGTTACCACGATTCTCGGATCTACAAGTTCATTTGATAGAGACTGTAGAAGCAGACGATTCCTCCACCATCAGAACTGATACATCTGATATGACATCAGACGAAGAAATGTATTTTTCAGAGGATTGTGAAGAAGAATTCTCGCCTTCACAAGACAACACTCTTGAAGGAATTGTACTTAATAACAGCATACTTATAAATTAAAGCGAATTTTCACTAATTTTCAAAAACATTTTAGGAATTTTCATCAATGCACGTTCCTCTTCACCCTAATTTGAATGTGACTAAAATTGAGATTATGTACATCATAATGAATATTTTCATGCGTCACAACTTGACCAATGCAGCCTTATGTGACATACTTCAATTGGTGAATTTGATCTTCGGGTTTAAATCGATTCCTGAAACATACAAATCTTTCAGCGGTTTCTTTTCCCGCCATACTTATGCTCGACATTATGTCTGTAACAAATGTGGTTATTATATTGGAGTAGAAGAATCCAAAATCATTTGCAAGAACTGCGGAAGCAATAATAACATGTTTTTTTTGGTCTTTGATTTTATTTCTAATCTTAAAGATATATTAAGGAATAATTGGAATGCTATAGCTGATTACAAAACTAAGATGCAAAACGTCACAAATGTAGCCGATATTGTCAACGCTGGTATACTGAAAGGGAAGAATTTGCGTAACGCCATAACACTGAGTTTAAACACAGACGGAGTAAAATTGTTTAACTCAAATGTCAGAAGATCTCTTTGGCCACTTATATTTTGCGTGAATGAACTTCCACCCCAGCTTAGATATATGAGAAAAAACGTTTTAATTGCTGGTCTTTGGCTAGGAGACGGTGATCCGGATTTAGATGTATTCTTGAAGCCTTACGGTGACGTATTTAAGAGCATCTACGAAGAAGGGTTACTTATAGATTCCCTTGTAATTGACACACTGCAGATGATTGCATGCTCCGTTGACACAAAAGCTAGATGCAAAATCCAGAATTTCAAACAGTTCAATGGACACAAAGGATGCAGCTTTTGTTTGCATCCAGGTGATATTGCAGGCAGACAGATTAGATACGGATACAAACCGAATGTACCGCTTAGGAACACTGAGGATACACTAAGAGCAATGGCAATTAGCAGTACGACGGGATTTCCGATAAATGGTGTAAAAGGCATTTCTCCTCTTATTAGAATACCAGATTTTGATGTGGTACGAAACTGTCCTGTGGACTACATGCATCCACAGTGTGAACAGTCCAAGCTACATCAAGGACAAATTGAACTGCATTGATGAAATGTTGGAATCAATCAGTCCGTTCGCAGAGGCTTCCAGGAGTGCTAGGAAAATCAGCGATAGGAGTAACTGGAAGGCCAACGAATGGTTGAATTGGTGTATTCACTACAGCCCTATCTGTTTGTTTTTCACTTTATCTGAAAAATATTACAAACATCATATGTTACTAGTGTCTTCAGTTACTGATCTGCTGCAGGATAATATATCTCCTGCAGTTTTTGCGAAGTGTGAGAGACGTCTTCGCAGATTCGTGAGAAATTTTGAAGAATTGTACGGTATAAATCAAATGACATACAACGTTCACTTATTATTACACTTAGTGAATTGCGCCAGGGACTACGGCCCATTATGGACCTTTTAGTTGTTCATTTTTGAAGACATTAATGACCTTTTAAAAAGTTTGTTAAAGGACCCAAGGAGCCAATCATACAAATTGCTAACCGGTGCGTCATGGCACATTCTAGATTTAATACTAACGTACATTTCTTGCAATCTAAAGTGTTTGATTTCTTTCACAGATTAAATTCATTTCAAGCATTAGATACCAAAACAAAAGATGAACAATTATATTTACCCACTAAAATTATTAATAAATACAGCAATAATAGACATTTTCAGGTGATGCGCCGTTTGAAACATAATTGTTTTCTCTTTAAAGCAGTAACAGTGAGTGTATCAGACATTAGGCATCAAAGAAAACCACATAATAATTGTTATTTTTCTGCTATGGACGAAGATAGCCAGATTTATGGTGAAATACAGCAGATTATTTCAGATGAAAGTGGCATCTATTTCATTTATAAAGCTATAGATATTGAAAAATTGAACAAATTTGTATATAAAGCAACTATATCCGAAGATTGTTTGTACATGATTAAAATGGATGAAACTGTTTCAAAACACATCAAAATTACATATAATAATGAATTTTATTTAAGTAAGCTAGAATACATTCTTCATGTTGATTAAAAAAGTAAGACTAAAATTGTATGCCGTTGATTTCAAATAATTTCTAATGTTGTCATTTGAAGCGCAGCTAAATTATATAGTTGTTCTATGGTTTTTCACATAACTATTTTTCACGGCCAATTTCTGTTTTGAGACGCACAGAATTGTACTATTTGCTGGAAAAAGGGCAATGTAGAATTAAAACAAAATTTTTGACTAAATAATTCGCTGTTGAATTTTTAAAGTTTTGTTTATTATTTATTCCAAAAATCCATCACAGCCTTCGTACGCGAAAGAAAGATTACTTTTAAGAAACATATCGCAACCATATTGTTCATTGTTATTATATCCCTAGTAATATGTATATCCTTTTTTGTCTTCACACATTGAAACATTTAAATCGTTGCATGTTTAACAAATGATAACTCAAATGATAACTACATAATAGATCGGAAATTTATAATACTACTTATCATACTTATGGTATTTGATTATGCGGGCTTACTTAAAATGCTTACTTAACAGTAATATAATTAGTACCTCCACTTTTAACTTTTATTTTCTTATTATTTTTTCTTATTTAGTTTTCCGCATCTTGAATCTAAATCAATCATTAAAGCGCGCCTCAGATAGAGTTGTTACAACTAACACCAACTCTATTAGAGGAACCATGAGGGTCCACTAAGGGTCTGCACTAACATTATTATTACTAACACAGAACCCCAAGCCAACGTTCAGCAGCTTCTAATTTCCAATTTATGCTTTCCTATCTTCAATCTATCACTTGTCTTTATTATTTTTTTCTTTTTTTGTTTTTCTGCATATCTATTATACATCTTCTCTTAGCCACATTTGCACTTTTGTTCTACCAGATGTAAAGGTAATTGAATTACCATTATTCTATACCGTGACATGCCCTAATACCGTGAGGCTAGTGACGCTGCAAGATAAAACCCGTTATAAAAAAATGAATTCACAACAATTTGTATTTCTTCGATCGTCATTCGATTATGTATGGTATACATTATGAAGCAATAATATGATTTACGTTGCTTTGGAAAACTGAAACATAAAAAATGTTTAAATAGTTAAATACATGAATTTGCCTATTTACGCGCACTTCAAGCATGGAGTTCCATATACCGCACAAGATAGCCTAATTCCGTGAGAATTTTATTTTTCTTATAGATTGTATAAAATTTAAAAATTAAAATGCTTATCATTCGATAGTCAAAGCATAGTTTCCAAAACTTAATTTATAAAAAAAATATGTAAATATTGAACATTAATTCAAAATTAACCTCCATCCACTTCACTTCTGTTTCTTCTATTTATAATTATATATATATACATATATATATATATATATATATATATATATATATATATATATATATATATATATATATATATATATATATATATATATATATATATATATATATATATATATATATATATATATATATATATATATATATATATATATATATATATATATATATATATATATATATATATATATTCGAGGTTTGCTTTGTTCTCATCAGTTTCTCTAAAAGACTTTCTTCAATAAATAAAGATACTTTTTGAAGCCATTGTCTCATTTGTTGCTCGGTTACAATGGTTTGGCACCGGCAAAGCACCCTTCCTGGAACTCCATTTTTGAAAGTGTTCTTGATTTTCATCTGTCTCAGGTACTGAGCTACATTTGCTCGAAGGTGTTGGGTGTTTACAGGGAATCTTGCTTTGACCATGTCAACACGTCATTAGATAATTCGATTCTCACCCTCAAGACTAAGAACTGTTGGAGCTCTAAGTGAATTTGTGTACCGGTTCATGATTTGTTCAATCCACGAAGCTTTCCGCTACATTAAACATCCGAGAGGCAGCACAAATGGTGACTCCATTTCTTACAAGATCTAAGCGTTGTGCTGTCGATCCACCGTGAACTGAATTCGTTTTTTCAGAGCCATTCTGGAACAGCATCTCAAAAACGGAATTAGGAAATCATAAAATTTGACGATGCCCTTAACGCGTGGTTGCGATTATGATACCAAAAATGCACGAAAACTAAAAAAATTGAGTGAATTTGATGTTAAACCGATTATCCATACCTACAGCAACACAATCAATTCGATTCATTTTCATTTTATAAGATTTTCACTAAAAAAAACCAAGCTTTTTTCTCACGTCCATAGCAACGCAGCGAAGCCTGAGCAAAAAAATAGCAGTTTATGACAAGAATCACACGCTTGTGACTACACCTCAAAATAGTAATGCCTTAGTGAAGTTGGTTATATTCTCTAAAATTTGTGGTGATTATTGGAAAAATAATCAATCAAGATCTCAAAATACTCCTTATTTACTGTTGAAAGCACGGTGTTAGGCGCTGCGCGGAATTAGGACAGCTCACGGCAGCTTCTATAGCTAAAATGATTTCAATTCTCGTTCACCTATATCAATATTATTGTACTTTTGTAGTAGTTTACTAACAAAATTAGCCGTTAAGATAGGGCGTTGTGATAATATCACCATATATTTAACATATTCCATTTCTGTGTCGTATCCGATGTTTTACGTGCTGAGATATCAAGTAAAAATTGAACATATGAGATACGATAATGGAAGCAACGATATGCTTTCAACCCCATTCGAAGGAGGGTAAGTTAGAACAAACTTCAACAGATGAGTCAAAATAAACCTCTTAAAATTAAATGCGTTGCTGATTGATCCCGATAAACTTAAACGTTAACAGTGCCTATCTGACCGACATTGGTTACCTTCGTCTGACATCGTGCGAGTAGTGGATCAATCGGAACAGTTGCAGGCCTTGAAAACTGAGCGCTGAAGCTGCAACATGTATTCTTTGAATAACAACCCGAATAGAAATGGTGATGTAAAAAATATTAGCAGACATATTCCAAACATTAAATTTGAATGTGGGTTGTCGTATTCTAAATGTATTCAGAGTTCAAAGTAACGCCCTAGTACATATAAATACAACATATTTAAACTTCACATTAAAAACAAACGTATTGATGATGTTAAATTTAACATCAGAACACGTCTCATAAAACTAGAATCTAAAATTACATGACAATAAAACGTTATGTATGTGTGAAACGTTGTGTACCTAAGACATCTAAACACATCTGATGACATTATAATTGGCCGTTACCTTAGAAATAAACTTCATTCTATTGTAAAAGACTGCAGGTCTACAGCATTAGAAAACTTTTTACAACATAAGAATGAAACGTTACAATAGAATCAAAGGTCTTTGTGAAGTAAAATGTTGTATTCATAATAAGCCAGAATACATCTTGTGTCATAACAATCACACGTTGCGTTGAAATCCATGTTCTTATAGATGTAAAATTTTGTACTCATAAAATATCGGTAAATATCCGATGCGATTAGAATTAAGTGTGAATCGTATATGTTTTGGCGAAATTGGTGCATATTTACTTTATGTACTTTACTCAACACCCGAATAAAAATTTACCTTAGTCTAACATGTGATGTTGATGCTTTCAGATTATTTGGTTTTAATGTTATTATCTACAACTGAAAACATCCGGAAACGATACACCGTCACGTTCTTCTACATCTGAATGCATCATACATCATCTCTTTTATTGGATAAAATCGACACTTGAAAACATATGTAAGATGTTTATTCATAACCTTTAATACATCTGAAAACATCAAAAATCCTTTGACTGTGCTGTTTTATTCAAATACATTTGAAAACATCAATATGCTTTGATATCTTAAAACATCAGAAAAACATTTTATTTGAATGTCAAAATCATGACGTTAAAGGGACATTGGATTAGAAAAAAATTGTTTGAAAATGTCTGATGTTAACATCATGTTACCTTGCCTAAATACAGCGAAAACGATCTGATCTCTAATGTTCAACGTAAGATGTACATTTCAATTTCATGTTGATGTAGACATTGAAATCAGACATCAGCCTGATGTAAATTTTTATTCGGGAAAAATTAAGTTTTTAAAGGTTTTTTAATTTTTTCATTACATATATAAGTTCTGGTAACTTAGGCTAAATTATGTATTTGTGCACTTCCTTAGAGTATGAAAAATATATTTTTTTAATCAGTTCGTTTATTTGTTAGGCTCAGGCGTGTTTAACACTTTGCGGAGCCGATGTTCAATATTGTAATTAACAATGTTTTAATTTTTCGATTTTAGTAAAAGTGGGGCGCCAATTCCTCGTGGATAGCTCGAGGTTAATGGGTCACATTATCGTTTGGAAGGGGCTAGGTAGGTAGCTAATTTCAAGTATCAGTTGCTGCTCATGGTAGCGACATCTACCAAATCGTCAGTCGCTGTAGTCCCTTTCAGGAACTAAGGCGCAGATTGGTGACCACAGCTTGCTGGGCAGGTACAAGTAGCACGGAAAGAAAAGGATAGCATAACTGGGACACAATGGCAGGGAATATACTAGAGTGGAAGGAGGGGAGGTGATGACGTTACACTTACGTTAGATCAGACAAACAAAGGAATTCGTAAATCGCTTGCACGTAGGGAAGATCACGCATTCCGAAAACATCTCTTACCTCGCGGAAGGGTTGTCTACCTCGGGCCACTAGGGTATCCAATAGTCGTGCTCTGGCATCATCATCCGGGCAATTCCAAACTGCGTGAGCGATGTCATCATAACCGGTTCCGCAACTACATAAATTGCTATCGACGAGGTTAATTCTGTAGAGATGTGCGTCTAGCGAATAGTGGTTGGACATAAGTCTTGACATCACTAGAATGAAACCACGGCTTACATCCAGACTTTTCAACCACGATCTCGAAGAAACATTTAGAATAATGAAATATAACTACCGCCCAAGAGAATTACTTGTCCAATCGTTTTGCCAACTTTAAAAAGAACTCTGACGTACTAATGGGATAAATTAATCATGTGAAATTCTTCTTTCAAAAATCTTGCCTTCTTGTGCGCCCACCTTTGCTAGAGAGTCCACCATCTCATTGCCTGGAATTGAGCAATGTGAGGGGACCCATACAAAGGAAATCTTAAATGATCTTTCGACCAACACACACATCTGCTCCCTTATTTGTGCAAGGAAGTAAGATGAGTGTCTCACTGTTTTTATCTACTGCAGGGTCTCAATAGAACTGAGACTATCTGAGAAGATGAAATAATGGTCTATGGGCATGCCGGATATTATCACCAATGCAAAATTGATTGCTGCCAGCTCAGCAACATATACGGAACAAGGTTCCTGGAGTTTCCGAAAGACGGATGAGTATTCATTGTGAGCACCGAAACCAGTGGATCCATCAATGCGCGACCCATCAGTGAAAAATCTACTAAAGGGTGATACGGTCAAAATTTGGTCAAGGGAAAACGCGTGTAAATCGGTGAAATCGTTTATTTAAAAAATCAAATTAAATTTCTTTTTCAAGTTCAATTAGTATAAAATTCAGGAAAAATATTCAGTTAGGCTTCCGCTTTTCCAAATCCGAATTGCCGGGCCTTACGCTTGACCCCTGCCATCAGATTTTGTACAGCCACCTTGTCCACCTTCTTCGCCGCAGAAAGCCAGTTTGCCTTGAGCTGCTGCTCGTCCTTAGCAGTTTTTTGGTCTTCTTTAGGTTCCGCTTGACAATAGCCCAGTATTTCTCAATTGGGTGGAGCTCTGGCGTGTTGGGAGGGTTCTTGTCCTTGGGAACCACCTGCACGTTGTTGGCGGCGTACCACTCCATGGCCTTTTTACCGTAATGGCAAGATGCCAAATCCGGCCAAAACAGTACGGAACAACCGTGTTTCTTCAGGAAAGGCAGCAGACGTTTATTCAAACACTCTTTCACGTAAATTTCTTGGTTGACAGTCCCGGAAGCTATGAAAATGCTGCTTTTCAAGTCACAGGTACAGATGGCTTGCCAAACCAGATATTTCTTTGCGAACTTTGACAGTTTCGTGTGCTTGAAAATATCTGCTACCTTTCCCCTTCCTTTTGCCGTATAAAACTCCTGTCCCGGAAGCTGCTTGTAGTCGGCTTTGACGTAGGTTTCGTCGTCCATTACCACGCAGTCAAACTTCGTCAGCATCGTCGTGTACAGCCTCCGGGATCGCGCTTTGGCCGTCGTATTTTGTTTATCATCGCGATTTGGAGTCACTACCTTCTTGTAAGTCGATAGTCCGGCTCGTTTTTTGGCTCGATGCACGGTTGTAGACGATACACCCAGCTTATTTGCGGCATCTCGGAGAGATAGGTTAGGGTTTCGCTTGAAACTACCGGCAACTCTCTTTGTCGTCTCAGCGGCTTCCGGTTTTCGATTTCCCCCCGATCCAGACTTTTGATACGCTGCTCTTCTTGCTTGGACGGTATTTTGACAACTGAAGAGTGAATTCCAAAGTCAAAATAGGAGCAACATTCTATACACACACACCTTCAAAATGAGGGGTGTTCAGGTTTTTTAAATGCAAAATTGAAAGAAATACGTCAAGTTGATATTGACCAAATTTTGACCGTATCGCCCTTTATTGCAATTGACATGTCGGTACTTTTCAATAAAAATATGGGGAATTAAAATAGGCCGAAGTTGATCTGGAACTCCTTGACTAGCCTGTTTCATGGAGAGATCATAATCAATGGAGGAACTGTGATAAGGGAAGCGTACGCTAGGAGAATTATAGCATGGAAGACTAATAATGGATGACATATAGTTAATATAGATTCACAAGAATCTAGACTGGGTACTCACTACGAACATTTCTTCGAAGTTTTCAATCACAAGGTTGTTACTGATTCCACACTTGATCAGTATTCTAAATGAGAGCTCCCGGTTCTGTAAGGGTTTTACTCCTGCCAGAACCTCCAGGCTCATATTATGCGTTGAATGCATACAGCCAAGGGCAATACGTAAACAACGATATTGAACGCGTTCCAATTTGACGATGTAGCTGTTTCTTGCCGAGAGGAAGCAAAAAGAACCATATTCGAGAACTGAAAGAATAGTTGTTTTGTAGAGTTTAATTTGGTCTTCCGGGTGAGCACCCCACAATGTTCCGGAAATTGATCTTAGAAAATTGATCCTTGGTTGACATTTCTGTTTTAAATACGCAATGTGAGTACTCCAAGTGCATTTTGAATCAAACATGACTCCAAAGTATTTGAAGGTCGAAGATTGGGTAATGTCTCTTCCCAACAGCTTGAGACGCATTATTAAACACTACCAATTCGGTTTTTTGCGGTGAAAACTCGGTCCCCAAATTTCTGGCCCAGATGGACATATTTAGGGAATTTTGCAATGGTCTTTGCAAGGCATCCGCACGCGGACCTCTTAAGGAGATCACAGCATCGTCTGCAAGTTGTCTTAGCGTGCATCTATTTTCCAAGAAGTTATCAGAGTATGATATATTTAAAATAAACTAAAATAACTAAAAACTTAAAAATTCAAAAAATATTTACATTCAAATTAAATTCATATGTATATCAATTACACATTATTCAATATGGTAACCAAGTTTAACGAAAGCAATGGTGAAGAACAAACTTCGTCGAAAGAGGAAAAGATGGAAGATGGACTTTCTTTGCTACCAAAAACAAGGCGGATCACTGTTACAAGAAAATTTTGTCTCAGGTACTCTGAAAAAATTTCTATACTTATACCGACAACTAAATCATGGTTAAGATGACTATCGCATATAATGGTTACAGTAACCATGAAAATGGTTGAATTCACCACTTCATGGTATTCTTGACTATGATCATGGTAGCAAGGACTATTCCGACATTATGGCAAATGTTGGATCAACTATTTTTAATGGTCGTTTTGACCACGATCATAGTCGATTCAAAAGCACTATACTACAATAGTCATCCTTACGCCCAATAATGGTAAAATTGACTATCAAGTTTGTCTTTGTGTAGGCTTTTAATATTGAGATCACTAGTTCGTTTTACTACACCAAAAATAATCTACACATATTTATTGGCAAATATCCATAAAAAATTCCACATAATACTGATGTGTTTACACATAAACAGAACCTTCTGAGAGACACAAATAAAGTTTATGTGACAAATGAAAACTATGTGTGGTCACACATAGTGGTTATGTGTACATATAGGAAGTATGTGTGGTTACAAATAGCTATCATTTGTTGATGGTATTGCGGATACATAGATATTATCAATGCTTTTTTATCAGTGTAAAATTGCATATCAATGAAGGTACACTGAACCGATAAATCATGTAAAATTTATCTGAAAACATATATAGTTATTTTCCATGTAGCTTTTCACGTAACTTCTATGTGAAAAACAATTAAACAGTCAAGCGATAGTTCATATTATATTCATTGGAATAGTCACATACCTTTGATGTGAAATCCCAATGGAGTTATTAGTATTGGTTTATGTAATTCATGTGAAATTCCAATAATAATGATTTATATCGTTAATAAATTTCATGTTATGTTCTACTTATTTTGAAATGAATTTATTTTGAGGTTTTATAATATTTACATGTCGTTTGAGTTGAATAATGAAACAATTAAACTAAAGATTTGAACAATGGACGTTTCAGCTATGTGCTCGCACAGTGCACCGCTAGGTTCAAGACCCGAAATTTTGAGGGTATCTGAGCGCCTCCTGTCGTTCAAGTCGATGACTCTAGAACCAACAATCAATATGCAACTAGCGATTTGAAGTTGGTTCACTGTTGTAGAACCCCTTGTTCCGAATTACACCATGGAGCCAGCACCTTGTTATACATATTTGCGCCTTTGTTTTGATTTGCAGTGTTATTTTGACAGAATATTTGAAAGTTTGTTCGTGTGAGTTCATTATTAGGGGCGCATTATTGAGCATGGGACCGAGCTTGGGACCGATGTGCTAGTACTGACTGAGCCAAGAAAAAAATCGTTTTTGTATGGGACCTACTGGTCTTAGAGTTAGTCTATGCTAGAACCTTCGCTAGCAGTTGATTTGCTGACATTCAATGGATACACATAATGTAAATGGGTATGTGATCTGTGAAGCTATGTGGTTCCCCGAGGCTCACTTCGGAACGTAAACAATACAAAAAATTTGTTGATCCATCGTTATTTCTGCTACCATGTTGTGGCTCATGCCAAACTCTGATAACCGCAACTTTTGAGTTCAACGTTCTCACTCAGCAAAAAAGCTCCTGGCTAAGCAAATTAGCGAAAACACGGAGGTTATGCATCGACTTGCTCTCCCACAGGAAAAAACAAATTTAGTTTCGGAAGCTATTGAGAGTATGGAAGTCATTCTCACTAGCATGAAGAATGAGCTGTCTTCCATTCACAGAAACAGTAGTTTGACTGGAAGTACTACGATGCTGAGAAATAATTTAACTTCTTTAGTTGACGTCAACAATGCATAATCTAGCAGGTGATCTAAAAAAGGAGCTGCTAAATATTAACAATGAGATAAGTCAGCTCAATCAGCAGAGCATAGAAAACGCAGCCAGTTTGAATATGCAAAGCAACTCTATGCTTGAGCTCGATATCTTCGACGAGCTAAAAGCACTGACTGCGAACATAAACGCAATACTAAGACATGGGGATGCACACGCCAATCCACATTTAACTCCGTCACTCAATTCAAATCCCAGCCTGGCAAAATAATTTAATCATAACAACAAACACGACACCAACGATTCAGGTTGGCGACTTTTGGGAATGAGGAAGGTATGGAAAGCGGATTGGAGTGAATATGATGCTCGAAATTTGCGTCGTTTGAATCAGCAGAAATTGGCTGAAATGGCTCAAAAGAAGAAGAAACAGTATCTAGTAAATTTAGCAAAAAATGTCGACGTCATCAACAACAACAATAGCAACCGTACACAACTGTTTTCTACAATAAATGCAACAACAATAACAACAACAGCAACAAAAATCTCAACACCATCGTCAATCCACACAATCTACTACCACAGGATCGAGACCTATTTGCGGCAGCAAAGCATCGTTTTTCCAGGCCACCACCCAACTATCAACCGATACAATTTCAACGAGGCGAAATCCTACACCCTTACCCGGCAATTGATCAATCTTCACGCATAGCTCGTTCACATTCACCCAACTGGATGGCTCCGGGGAGTTTTTCAGCTGCACCATGTGAGTCATGTACATGCTCGCGTGGGCATTCGAGTTTTCATCGATAGTGACGAAACCATTAAATGAAGATAATGATTTTGAAGAGCATGACGATAACGAGAACTTGACGACATCTCTAGATCAGAGAGAGGTAATTAGTTTTAATAATCTTAATTTATCGAGTAACTCGAATGAGCAAACGCTTCCACCAAAAACACAATTAAGTGCCGAAACTATAGTTTGTTGCCAAAATTTTAACCGTATGAAAAGTGCAGTTAAAATTTAAGAAATTCATAATAAAATTTTGGGTTGGTCATTCCCAATAATAATGGCAACTGAAACCAGTTGGGATCAAAGCGTTAGGAGTGAAGAAGTCTTCGGAAATTTTTATAATGTTTTTAGAAATGATCGCAATTTGGAAATTTCTGAAAAGAAGTCAGGTGGTGGTGCTTTAATAGCTATTTCTACCAATTTTAATTCAGAAATTATCGATACATCAAAAGTTATGGAATTTGAACATGTATGGGTGAAAGTACACATGGCAGGTGAAACACATGTATTTGCCTCAGTGTTTTTCCCCCCAAACAACGCTCGTAAAGAAGTATACGCACATTTTTTTCACATTGCAGATGTAATTATGTCTGAGCTTCCCCCAGAAGTGAAAGTTCACATATATGGAGATTTTAATCAACGTAGTGCTGAATTCATTTTAGATACCGAAAATGAGTGCATCCTTCTACCAGTCGTCGGATAAAATGAAACATTGCAGTTTATTTTCGACAAAACTGCAGGTTTAGGGCTCGACCAAGTTAATCATGTAAAAAACCAGCAAATTTGCTATTTAGATTTTTTATTAACAAATATTGATGATGATTTCTGTGTAACAGAATCACTTTTTCCATTATGGAAAAATAAAGCTTTTCATTAGAGACACTATACCATTTAGGTGGCATTAGTGGCGGGATGTTATTTTATTATGAATTTATATATGTATTAAATTTATGAATTGGAATGCATATATTTATATAAATATGCATTGCAATGCATACATTTGATTTATGCATTGGAATGCATATATGCATAAAAATATGCATTGCAAAGCATAAATTTAAAATATGCATTGAAATGCATAAATTTAAAATATGCATTGAAATGCATAAAGTTGATAAATGCATTGGAATGCATATATTTGATATATTCTTATCAATGTATAAACCTGGTTTATTCATTTCAATGACTGGATAGATCGAATATGGTTTTAGCGTAGAATTTATGCTTTATGGTATATTTCTTTTTTTTTTCTCCGTGTACTTTTTATGCATTGCAGTGATTTAAAAG
Organism: Aedes japonicus; assembly: GCA_034211315.2. Taxonomy (NCBI): domain Eukaryota; kingdom Metazoa; phylum Arthropoda; class Insecta; order Diptera; family Culicidae; genus Aedes; species Aedes japonicus. The sequence continues at coordinate 126,814 of JASCZW010000455.1, read as the reverse complement.
GAATAAAGCGTAGAAACCCAGTACGCAAGAAGTTCGTCCTGAGGCATTCGTTAGGCACTGGTGAGTGACTGAAAATAAAAAAAATAAAAAGGAAAAGAACAAACGTTTGATCGAAGCGTTCGAACTTTATTGTTCATATTGTTGTTGTTTTTTTCATCGACCTGTTTTAGGTAAGTTGAATGGTAACAAAGGCATGATAAGTTGTTGCTTATAAGAAGTAGCATGAGGAAGGGGAAGGGATATATTAGTGTTACACCGGAAAAATACCCAGCAAGGAGAGTGAGCGTAACATGACTCTAAACATCGAGTAACATGTTAACTCATTAGCCTAAGAAGTATTCTCACGTTAGGGTAACTCTCGACTAAAATTACGCTACACTGCAACATTGTGTTAGGCGTTTGCTGATTCCAGACGTCTGCGTTAGAGTAACATTAGCTTAACTAACCCTAACGTGAGTCATTTCAGTGAGTCGACCAAAATAGTGTATGTAGTAGTGAGCAAATGATTTTTGTTCACTAATATAACAACATTTCTCACAATAATAAATGTTTTCTGTCAAAATAAAAAATCTTCAAAGTTACTGTGGTGGATGATGTATACTATAATAACTACATTAAACTTCATGTAGCTATTCGTATATTATGTCACCCAGTAGTATACCAAGTTGAAAATAGCATTGCCAAGAATTTACTTGAAGCTTTCAGCCATGAATTCAAACAATTGTACGGAGAACATTTATTTGTTTACAATTTCCATTTACTTATACAGCTTGCCGATGAGTGCATACTACACAATGAACCGCTAAAGAAACTCTCATGCTACTTCTTATAAGCAACAACTTATCATGCCTTTGTTACCATTCAACTTACCTAAAACAGGTCGATGAAAAAAACAACAACAATATGAACAATAAAGTTCGAACGCTTCGATCAAACGTTTGTTCCTTTCCTTTTTATTTTTTTTATTTTCAGTCACTCACCAGTGCCTAACGAATGCCTCAGGACGAACTTCTTGCGTACTGGGTATGCAAAGGTGCAAGATCACCGACAGCCAGAGGAATCAGAGGACTTGGCTTGCGCTTGGTAGGAAACAGTAAGTTACACAATTTTCTTTGTTGTTACTTTGTGTCCACATAGTGGGAATATATTTCATTTTTTACTACAGATTCGTTGTTCAGCAGTACTAAAGAAGTATGAAAATATAGAGAAAAATATCCATCACGCTGCTTCTAAGGAGAAGTTGCTGCGTAAGGCTACGAGCGGAGGTCATGATCCTGACGAATGGCGGCCAAAAACTGAAGCATTGGCTGAGCTACGAGATGTAATTGCGCTCTCCGTCGATGGGCTTCAGTCGATGTGCGACGATGACGATGATATTCATCCCGTAGCTGTCAAGGAACAGAGTACAATGCTGGATGATGTGGATCTAGCGATGAGTGACGATACGTACGAGGTAGAATATTTGTTCGAGACAAGAATTGCAATGAAAAATAAAGTGATAAGTGGGAACAGTACAGCCCTGCCATGTTGAAGCGGTCCATCAGCAGCATTCTGAAAACCCGTACGAAGGGCCAAAAATCTGACCTCGAAAAGAAGCTACTACAACGAGATAGTTTAGTATGGTGTCGTCTCGTATTTTGGTTATTTAGTTTGTCAGTTTGTTTTCTTCAGTCTTTTGTAATTAAGAATGTCATTTATGTGATGTGAAAGTCTGTTTGAGCAGTTTTCCAATCAAAAATCGTCGAGATATTTGAATTCTACCAGTTTTAGTCATGCCTGATGTCTCAGTAGTCCCAAGAGTATAATTTTAATGGTTTAATGATGGGACTCATGAGAGAGAAGTTTTCTTTAAAAGAAATTGTGAGGACGCTGCGTCTTTTTATGCTAGAAATGTTAGAGGGCATTTCGTAACTTCTTCAGTCGTTAATAGATTAATAGATGTCTAGTTCATATGTGCTCTGAAATTCATCGATGTATACCTCGTCTAACTTCTTTTGGATGACCTATCACTTTGTCCGCCTTAGTCCGTTCTTGACTTCTCCGTTTATTAGTTAAATTCTATATTTCTGTTGTAGAATCGTTTACGTTGACGTGTCTGTTCATTGCCTTCTTTTTATTTGTCTAATACTAATCTCTAAGTCGTTTAAGTGCTGTTCAAATGAACGGGGATCAGGATATTCCAAATATTTATTCGTTACACAGCTACCACTGGATGAAAATATATGAAGTTCTAAAGTGATCTTAATGAACTAAGAAGGTTGAATATCAAACATGAGTGTTAATAACTTGAAACTGATGCGGTCCTTCCCATGTTTTGGCAATTTGGAACAACAGTTGCAGATAACATTTCCTCAAATTCCTCGATTTCTTCCAGCGGTTGGCCTTCCTTGGCATCAATGGCAATATAATGTAATATTGCACAAGCCACAATAATGAGTTGAACTGTTGATATTTTCAATCGCATTCCTAACGCTAATACTGGAAATCGTCGCTACAATACACCATAAGAACGCTTTGCAGCGTTCCGGGTACGTATTTGGCTTTCGTTATACAACATTTGAGCTGGCATTTCACAACGGTTAGAAGGTGTAGCCATATATTTAGTATTGCGATATCCGGAGTCGCCCACGATTATGAAATGTCCGAAATCTCCACGTTCAAGTTGCATCTTAAATGATGAATTACTGAAAATATGTTGGTCGTGTGATGATCCTGGCCATCTTGTGCCTATGTTTAATACTTGCATTGTTTGAACATTCAATGAAAACCACTATTTACGATTTCGGTAGTTCTCAGCATGACTACCACCTGGTGATTGTATCTTGATGTGGGTGCAATCTATGGCACCAATACTTCGTGGAAATTTAGCAAAAGCAAAATAATCACCACTTGCTGCAGCTAGCAAGCGATTTTGGCATTCTTATAACAAGTTGGCGTTTATTAGCTAATGGAAGCGAAACACATCGAACAATGCGACACACAGATGAAACACAAACTCCAGCCAAATCAGCAACAGCAATTTGCTTGGATCCCAAGGCATAAAACCTTAGTGTTACCAATAACTATACTTGAGAACGAATGTGTCATGATCTGTAATAATAAATTATGTTTAAGTCTCACAATAAAAAATTGGCTTATTCATTACAAATTTCTCTGAACCTTCATATTTTTAAACCTTGTTTCATCAACTTCTATATCAGAGTGGATCATTTTTAAGACCTGTAACACAGTACTTTTACACAGCAGAATATTTATTCCGTATTTGAATCTATTTTCTAAATGCTGAATCGCAACAAAAATGGAGTCGCAACGGGATGCAGTGAAGAAAACCAACAGAACCAAATTCCCGCTTATTCCATGCTTAGCGCTCCCAAACCACCTCAGAGCACCGCTTAAATTAAAGTTCACTTATTCTAAACGCGGTTTATTTTAAACTAAGTTTAGCAACAAGCGATGCTGAAGAAAACGATAAAATTTTAAGCTAGGCTTAAAATTTAGCAAAACCTAGTTTAAGATCAAAGCGCACGTGAAGAAATCGGCCCTGTTTTATTGAGCTTTAAAGTTAGTAGCGTTTATTTGAGCAAGCCTTTATCATTTGAAGCTCCGATTTCTAGTGAGTATAATTAAAAATGGATTTTAATAAGTTACGCATAGGATGCATTCCTCGATATGATAGCATCAATGCTTTATTTTCGTTGCAGCATTTCCATCCCAGCATATCCAACCTCTATGGCCGTCCGTAAGATCCTCAGTTATAGTAGGTGCTGGGATTGTGAAAAGTGCATACCGCACCACATCGTATGAGGCAGTGAGTGTAATTACCACATAAGTTGCTGTCCCTAATTTGCTTTCCGCATGACGTGGACATTCTTCCGACCAAGCCAATCGCAATTTCCGCCCTTATCGCAATCGGTATCGCTTAGGGACCACAACCCTGACTAGGAATTTCTTTTGCGACATCTGATTCACCATAATCGACACGGGTCTTTGGCAGACTTCGGTTTCGACATTTTCTGCTGAATTTTCTATGAAAGAATGTTGGTTTGAGTAATAATTATAACTGAAACCCCTCCCTTTAATGCAGTATCTCACCCATTCGCTTCTCCATCAGAGAGGCAACTTTCTGTCGGAAATCGGACATTTTCTTGGCTTCCTCCAGCTATGCTTTTTGCTCAGCATTGTCTTGTTTTGATCTACCAAGTCCAGAAATTCAACCTCATCGGCATCCAGTCCTTGAATAATGTTCTGTGGAGGAATTTTAGAAGAAACAGTTTACAAGCCCAATAATTTCTTTAAAAAATTATTCAAACTTACTGAGTTTGTGTGCCTCCTCGAACTCGATGTCCTTTTTCTGTTTCTGTTCCAGCAGCCGCTCGCACAACGAACGGCAGTCATATTCGTTCTCTGAGGCCGGAAAAGGGTTCTTCAGCTATTATAATTTTTGAATAGTCGGACATGATGAAACTTACCTTCAGGCTGATCCGCGGTTCGAGCCTTTTCCATTTCCTCCTGCCGTTTGCGGCGAGTCACGGCCAATTCTGTTTTGGTGACGAAGCCACTGCTCATCGTGATACGGGATCCTACAACATATGCGAAAGTAAATGTTTCAATTATTTAGTTCCTACAAAGAAGAAAGAGTGCTTCGTATACCTACCAGCCAGATTAATTTTTCCCGAGCGAGCATCAAAACTGCGAGGCACATTCGAGTTAGCATTTTCGAAGATAAGATCCTCAGTTATAGTAGGTGCTGGGACAAGTGCATTCGGCACCATATCGTATGAGGCAGTGAGTGTTCGAGACGTTGCCAATTTGCTTATCCTTGGAAGAAGGTTTTTCAAGACACTAAAGTAGTACGACACGTCAAGTCGCATGGGATATCGTGGTGAAAAGTCATTAGACCGCACAGGTGAACATGTTTGTTTTAGAAAGTTTTTGCATAGGTTCTGGTTTGCACAGTCTGCAGACTACCCAGTGAATACAGTAGCCCAACGGATCATGTCAAAGCTGCAGTAAAGGCTACAGTGACGATGTGGTCATCAAGATGAGATTTTCTGGCGTATTTCTGTAATAATCGTAACTCATTCGTCATTGATAATGGCATTTGCCAGCCCTGGTACAGAGTTTTCACTCTTCAGGTTACAGAAGCGGTATTTGTCTTCATTGAGCTTACCGATGAGCTTGAGGAGATATTAACTAGGACAGTGTCCTGTTATTAAACCTGTGTATAAATTAAGGTCACGTTTCGATAAATTAAGCAACTTATATGAATGACAAGCATTTGGTTTTATAAAGCGTTTTGATTGCCGGGCATTTAAGGTTTTCTCCCAGTTCTTAAGCTCCATTTTAAGAGCACAGGAAGATAAGCTAAAAAAGGGTTCAGGGCCGATGAATTGCATACTTGATCCTATTTTTGCTAATTCGTCAGCTTTTTCATTTCCATCCATACCGTAATGCCCAGGAACCCAGTATAGTTTGACAGTTTTGCGACTGGACAGTCGTTGCAACAATTCTGAACATTTCCACATCAGTTTTGACTATAGACACTCAAGTAATAGACCGGACAACGTGAGTCTGGCACAGTTGATGTATCCAAAACAACTGTCAAATCGTATGGGAAATGCGAGGAAATGTTCGTTTTGGATACAACATGGCGGCACGTTGTCTGGTCTATTACTTGAGTGTCTATAGTTTTGATGTGTAAATTTTTGATTTTAAAGCATTTATGGCCCAGCTACAACGATTACGTCAAACGGAACGGAAAACGCAAGTTTGACAGTTGTCGAAAATGACATGACACGTCGAGAAGTCTCAACTCAACATCTAATGAAGCAAATGGAAGTAAATTTGGCAAGTGAGGGGTTTTGAAGGCAAGCAATGTTTCTATGAAAATTCAAGGCCCCTCCCTCTTTAAAAGGGAGGTGGCTCGTACAAATAAAACACAAATAGCTGCATAACTCAAGCTCTGATGAATCAAATTGAATTAAATTTGACATGCGGGATGTTTTTAAGACGAGAAATGTATCTAAGATGGTTAGAGACCCCTTATCTCTCTGAAAGGGGGTTAACTCGAGAAATAACCGAGCATGTGGGGGTTTTTAAGGCAAGAAATGTTTCTAGAATGGTATGAGACTTGGGAACGTTCTAAACGCTCTTTTTTCTGAACAAAACAAAACCGCGCTAAACCAATCGCAGAATTTTAACAAATCTAGGGACTTTTTCAAAAGGGCGAACTTGCAATTGAGATACTCTCTCGTGTATCTTTCTCTTTCATCAATTACAGCGCCATTATGGATCTATGGATTGATTCCTTCACGCAAATCGCAAGATAACAGTGCTGATTAGCATATTAGAAAAACAGCAAAAGAAAAACGTGAAAACGATTCCGCTATTAATGAAAGAGAAAGAGGCTCGCGAGAGTCTCTCAATTGCAAGTTCGCCCTATTGAAAAAAATCCTAGAAATTAGCGAATGGCCAGAACAGATTTCCATGGTTGTCATTTACGATTTTTAGATACATCTACGATTTAGATCAGCGGTGGAAAATTTTCTTTTTGTGATCTAGAATATACTGATCTAAATTTTGAAATCCAATTTATTTCGACAAGAAATAGATCAAAATATCCATCAGGATTGGAGGCAGTGTTGTTGAATCATGAGCGTTTTCACGATTTGCAGCCGAGAGTTCTCTGCTCGCGAGAGGAGAGCAAACAAATAATGCTGCTGTTCATCATCCCCCTATCGTTTCTGTAGGAGAGTGAATGTGTGTATTTTTGCCATTGCGCTTTCATCTCTTCATGCTATGAAACGAACCATTATTGATTGGCGAGGAACCAACTCGCATGGTGAGTGAGTACCGCATGAGCAGCTGACGGGTTTGATCATTGAGAGAATAATGCTGGTTGAACAAGATGTTACGGGTAATTCACTTGCGTCTAGTAGGTAGATATCTGCAGCGTGCAACCAATAGAGGGTTTGGGATTTTTTTATCACCTTCTATTTGCTTCCTGCTTAATTAGTAAAGCTTGTTGTTGGGAAAGTGATATTGGGTTTGCATTATTTGGCGTTAGCTTGTGTCGCTTTTATGATGCATCTCTGGTGTAATTTATAAAGACTTTAGAGAAAGAATTTATAAAATTAGTGTGCATCCGGCCATCGAGATTCGCGAGAACGGTTTAATTTTCGAGCTGGCTGATAGAACACGTGTGTGGACAAGACATTTGTTTGCATCTGTTATCGAATACATATTTAAATGTCAGCAAACAGAGCGTAGTGTAAGCCAATATATGAATTACATCTCAGCATTGTTATAAAAAATATGCAGGTCCTTAACTATCGATGTCCTTGAGTTCAAGATGTGCTGTGTTTTCTAGCGAGTTTTGGGCTGTACATTTAGTGACTTTTTTAAATGTATATCTTGAAACATGTCAAAATTGTTTAAAATAATCTGTCTCCACTTCTATTTCACCTACATTTGACTTATCTTTTGCATCATATTCGAGAAGCAAAGTAGAGATTAGGAGATGCTAGACCACAAACCTATGACCATGAGGAGTAAAATAAGGTGCTTGTGTTGATCCTGATCTTAGCAAATTTTTGGTACGATGCAACGAATGCAATAATCTGCTTCTGCAAAAGACTAAGGAGGTTTAAATTCAAATATGCATCATATACATTAATTGTTATGTTATGTATTCTCCGTGCGAGGAGTAACGATTATGATGTAGAAGGAGATGTTCGCTCATCACCATGAGGCACCAAGAGTGAACAACGATGTTTTTGGCTAGAATGACCATGGACGTCAATCTTTGCCTAACATCCCACTGCGGGGTAGGTTGTAGCGACGGAACAAGTCCGCCACTTCAACAGGCAAAAATTGACGCATGGAAAGACGCTCATGTACCACTGTGGCTTGTATAGTTTATTCTTAGCGATCTATTGTGTGCACTCTGTTTACTGATGCGCACATGGGAGAGGAACTCTCTCCTTTTTTGGGTTTGTTTTGATTCGCAACGACTGACGATCACTAAAGTTTTTCTCATCGTCTCCAACGTAGAGACCTCGGAGAAAAACATCGTGAAGCGATGCGATACTGGTCCCCACCAGTATAATTAATGGTTACCATTATTTATCCTTCTACATGCACCATATAAAATCCGTCCTTTTCAGGATGGCCAATTCAATTATCCTAGTTAAAAAGTTTGTATGAATTTATCTAACATTTTTCAAATTCCGATCTAAATTCTTGGCAATTGTCAGCCAGCGGTGGTTTTAATAGTTTTAGTTTTCCTTTAGTGGTCGCATACCTAGAGCGTTGTGTAAAACTTATAGAACGGCTCGAAAATTTAAACTGTGTCTATATTATTCTGGAGCGCATATACAGAGCAGGCTTACAGCAATGGTTGCATGCCAAATAGAAATTTAAAAAACGGCTACCGTTACGTGAATTAAAATACTGAAAGCTGAAAAAATACTGAAAGCTGAAGAATTTAGTTCATTTTACATGACACTGGTGATGCATCAAAATGTTGTGCTCTGGTAAAACTCATGTGGGTTGCCGCGTTGTAGTTGTGTAATGCTTTTTTTGCTTCGGAAATGCAGATATCACGAGGCACTTTGAACTTTTCTGCTGCCATATCTGTAAATAAATATTTAAAAGTATATCATTATAACTTTAATGACTTGAACGAATAAACATAATTAATAAAATTATTCAACAATTCACCTAGAAGAATCCGAATGATATTTAGATCCGATGCCTTGCAACATGCGCTGTTGTGTTTGGCGTTCGGTGCCACTTTGCCACTCCAAGAATATCTATCAGTATTTCGGAACAATAATCTCGTAATTGTCCGCATGAACTCGTAAATGCTTTGATTGGACTCCATATCGAATCTCTTACGGAGCGATTGCTCAAAGGCGGGGTCTAAAGAAATCGTTTCTAGGTTCATAAGACCCTCCTGATTTTTCAGTGGTAGATGAATTTTTCTGTGAACGCTGTCCAAATCAGTTTTCTTGACACATACATTTGAAACATCTGCTAGAACACTCCCAAGCAGTCGTTTATTGCCCATAGTAGCTGTTGCGATTGAGCGAAGTTTGGCATCCGTGTTGGATGCATAGGCATCCAGCTTTCTATCTGTAAAAAAAATTGACGGTTTCATTGGAAACAAGATGATCGATTGCTGAATCTCTATATCTAGGCAGACTTTTTTCAATATAGATCATTGCACGATGGCGTCATCAATGCAGTTTTGACAGATCAGGGAGCTTGTTTACGTGGACTTATAAATAATTTTATTACGATTGAAGTAAAATTGCAGGAAAACAGACACCAGTGCATATATTTACATCATTTCCAGAATCTAATCAAATAGAATCCTGAAAAAGTCCATGAAAATTTTCGATTGAGCGGTTCAAATTCTAACACCTTGTAAATAAGCTCCCTGAACTGTCAAAAAAGTGAGGTTAATACATTCGGTGCAATGATCTATGGTGAACTTGCAATTGAGAGACTCTCTCGGGTCTCTTTCTCTTTCACCAATAAATGAATCGTTTTCACGTTTTTCTTTGTGCTGTTTGACTAAAATGCTAACCAGTACTGTTATCTTGTGATCTGCATTAAATGATCAATCCATAGTATTATAATTGCGCTGTAATTGATGAAAGAGAAAGAGACCCGAGAGGCTCTCAATTGCATGTACGCTCTATTGAAAAAAGTCCCTAGATATACTGATATCAAAATGTTAACTCCTGGTGTGCCGCTGTAAGCACATTTAAAGCGGGTAATTCATTTCAACAAAAAATCTAGCTACCTTGGGAAGTTTGAAGCACAGAGAACAGACATCCAAGTCAAATTCAAAAACTGTGTAAGAAATTTAACGGCAATTTCATAATCGTAATCAACTGGCAATAGCGTGGCAGCGTTGATTCGCCACCCATAGACCAGCTTGAAATCTTTTTTATCAACTAAATTTTGTTGATTCAGTTCAGTTCTTTCACCGCACGGTCAACGAATCTTATACCTGGAACAGACAAACACCGTAAAGCGTTGTACGAACTGTCAAATACTTTAATCCAGTACTGAAAAACATGTTGTTCGATTAAAAATCGCAAGTGGCCACAGCCCGAGAGATGGCAATAGTGTTTTAACGTATTTTAATTTGAATCGTTACACAAGTTTTTTTGAGAAATATATTCTATTTTGGATGTCTGTTCTCAGTGATTGAAGTGGGGTCAGCATAAAATGTCTCGCTAGGAACGACAGCGATAATCTTGCTCTGTAGTATATTACCCCAATTTTCGTATTAAACTACTAACTATTTCTTACCCATTATATCGAGTTTTTCAAGAAGAGCACTGATATCCAAATTTTGTGTTTCTTTCGGTTGTACTTTTACTTCAACTTTTCCAGTCGTTGTCTTTGAAGATGTAGCTTCCAAATTTTCTGTTGAAATTCAAACATTCAAACAACAATAATAACAATGTCGTAATAAAAAATCCGGGTCTGTTCATTTGATTCTTTTTAAAAAGGAACTATGCTACCAAATATTGCAAAATATTTATACATACATTATAGAAACCTTGCAAGATGCAGATGCTTTTATCAATATTTTATCTTTCTTACCAGTCAACTAGATGTCTTCTATTTTTTCCGCCTTGTTCCTCGCGACAGTTGTAGCAGTATCAACTAATAGGTGACTACTACTATCCACTTTTTGCACACAAATCCGCTCAGTAACCGATTCTTGGTCAATGCATGCGTTATTTGCAATAACGCGCTTTCTGACGGGAAGAATAACCGGTATGGACGATTCGGTCTTGATGTGATTGAACGATGTGCGACTTTCGTTCACGCTGGTTCTAGCAATAACTACTTTGCTGCCTTTCGTAAGAATGGGAATATTCGATCCGAGTTTGATTTTCTTTTCCTCAACTGCTTCCGAAAGAACGTCTTGCACTTTTGAGCTACTGGGTTGTTCGGCAGAAAATTTGAACTCGTGTACATTTGCCGTATCCGTTGATTGATGCTTCGCTGCAAGAGGTTGGAAGATTTTACTGCCGCTACTAAAAATGATGCTTCTTGGTACTCCGCTGCTGTTATTAGCCAAAGGTTCTAAAATTTTCAAAATTAAATTGGGCATAGAACATATTAAACGAAAAGAAACTTTCTTCTGATGGATTTTATCAACATCAATACGGTATTGTTTCATTTTTTTCAATCTGCATCCAGCTTGACTAGTTTCAGTGTTTTTGATTTCTTTATTTTAGGCTCCATGTTCTCTTCCGGGTATTCTTTGTCGGTGTAGGAATAACTGAATATACTTAAAATATAACTAAAGCCTGTAGTACACTATTTGAGCAATGGTCAAATATTTGTCTTAGGCAACTTGACAACTGTTAGATATCATATATGTGTGCCAAATGCCTATCTGCTATACTTGCCCATTGGTACTACAGGTTTAATAGCGTTATGGAATTAGGGATAATAACTTTGCTGGACAATAATACTACCACAGAGAACAGACATCCAGGCTCGAACATTTTGTTTCTAATTTACTGTCTAACATACGATTCGCCAAAACTAATGGAAGCGAGCTGAAATTTTAAAATAGTAGTTACAGAATTTTACACACGAAGGGCACTCAAGCTTGGATGTCTGTTCTCTGTGATAATACGTCATATACATAGCAAAAGTAGAAAAATTATCGGAGGGGAATTGATATTGGAATTATAGATATTTGTCAATTTGTTTTCTAGATGATGCTCCGCATTTCATAAATACGTAAGGAATACTGAGTAAACTTGTTTTTGTTATGGATCTTCAACACAAATGATCATTCCGTAGTGACCCCGTTTTCCATCGACTTCAAAGTTGCATCGATCGAGACCTGCTATGCAGCTAATGCACGAACACCGATTTAAAGATAAACTTATACGGTTGGTTAAGGCCAGAGGGCGTGACTCTATCTCAGATGCAGGATTTTTTATGTTTTGCTTTTGTGCGATGTGCGTACGCTTAGTAGATAGAAAGAAGATTTCAAAGATTTTGATGAAGACTTTAAAGATTTACTGCAAAAAGGTGCAGCACGATGCAAGTTGATGGATTAAGATTCACAAGCTGAAACAAGATTTTTTAAGGATTGATTCGCTAGCGTGGGATTTTTCGATCATCTTGAATCTGGATTTAGATGTGTCGCACCCCCAGGTTAAAGCAACGGTGGATCGGGTGATGTGCGTAGTTCGAGTTTCCGAGGCATTCTCGAGTCCCTTCAAAACGCGCAGAGGGTTACAGCAAGGTGATGGTCTGTCGTGCCTGCCATTCAACACTCCCGCTTCACTTTACTCAATTTTGGAGTACAATTGTATGCTATCTTTTTTTTTTAAAAGAAAAGATTTTCAATTTTCGTAAAAAGTGGATCTACTCAAAAATTGAGTTGATCCACTTTTTAACGAAAATTGAGTAACATTTCCGTGAGAGAAAAAGAGATAGCATACAATTGTACTCAAAAATTGAGTAAAGTGAAGCGGGAGTGAACATCGCTTTGAAGGGGTAAAACGAAGGGCAAGGATTGACACAAGTGGTACGATTTTCACGAAGTCCTTTCAGCTATTTGGTTTCGCCGACGACAGAGATATTATGGCACTTTGAGGAGATGCAGGAATTCTGACAAATATCTTACTGAAGAAATTTCATGAACTTTGATACCCATATTACCAGGGTTTTTTTTCTGATAATGTTTATGGCCATTTGAGGCCTCACCGAAACCTGTTCCGGAAGCTCCTTCCAGCGATTAGACCTCCGCTCCGGTCCAAGAAAAAGTCATCAGATGGTCATAAACGTTGAGAAACATCCTAATGCAAAAAATCATAAATTTTGATGCCCATATTGACAGAGTTTCCTTCTGGAATTATTCTGGCCACTTAGGGCCCCACAGTAACATGTTCCGGAATGACCGGTTCGAGTATACATCATCAAGCGGTCTCAAAATTCTGACAAACATCTACTGAAAAAGTTTTATAAATTTCGATAGCCATATTGCCAGCGTTTTCTTCTGAAAATATTTATTGCCACACGAGGCCTCACGGGAACCTGTTCCGGAATAACCGGTCCAGGAACAAATCATTAGATGGTCACAAAATGTTGAGATATATCCTATACTGAAGGAATTTCGTGAATTTTAATACCCATAATGCCAGGGTTTTCTTCTGAAAATGTTAATAGTCACTTGAAGCCACATGAGAACCTGTTCCGGAATGACCGATTCGAGGAAATATCATCATAACATGTTTCGACGTAAACCATTATTTACCCCTCCAAAACGATTCCTCCGGGGCATCCAGATTGTTCCAGAATGGCTAATATGGTCATTGATTCTTCTAGACTGGAAGTATACCAATAAAAAAATCATAAAGTTTGAGCCGTCGAAAGGCATGCTTCGGCGAAAATCAATATTTGTACCTTCCTAAACGATTCCTCCGGGACATTCAGATTGTCCGGGAATGGCCAACATGGTCATTGGTCCATTTCTAGGCCAGAAGTATGCTAATCAACAAAAAATCATGAAGTTTGAGCCGTCGAAAGGCATGTTTCGGAGAAAATCAATATTTGTCCCTCCTAAACGATTCATCCGGAGCATCAAGATTGTTCCAGGACGGCCAATATGGTTATTGGTTCATTTCTAGGCCAGAAGTATACTAATCATGAGAGCCATCGAAAATCATCTTCCGATGACAATTTGTATCTGACGCCGCCATACGGATCATGGCAAAACATGCCCTCTTTCGGCACAGATTCCTTGTGACCAACCGAGTTGAAAGAGAAAATACGCACCAAAAACTAAAAATTAAGACTTCAACAAGCATTTTGACATCAAAAACATTAAATTTGGTCTTATAACGGTTCTTCAATGTGAGTTTGAAATCCGGGCCAATATGACCCGAGACACCTTATTCGTAACTTTTTTTAATACCCATTGAAGGTAAAACTATCCTTAACCTTATTTAAAGTTTAAAACTAATAGGTTAACATCGCAATAAATATTCAAATACAAATAAATGTGTATGGAAGACGAACGCAAAGTCATCTCATTTAAGGTATATTGCTTGAATTGTTAACTCTAATATAGAGATGCATAATCAAATTGTAATTTTATTCCATCTGCATAGTTTTGTTAAAAAAAACATCGCTTTGGGTATTGATTTTGTCATTTTAAATATGAACAACTCAGAAAAACTTACTTGGCAGGAAGCGAGAATTCGAAGGACAGCAATGACGAGAACTCGTATCAATCAAAATCAAATGACTACGACACACTATCCGCTGTTAAGGCTGACTAAACATTTGTATTTGCAAATTTGTATTCTAGTTTCGGTTCGGTTCACTTAAAATGACCCTAATGTGGAATAATTCAAAATATGAGTTAAATTTACTCAGTCGTGGTTTACGCTACAACTCAAATTCGGAATGTGTGCCTCTGCCATCCTTATGAGCACTCATACTGAATTTGGACGCTAACGGACCATTTTAGCAAATTTGAGTACATTAATTATTTGAATCAATATTTTTAATAAAAACAAAAAGTAATAATCTTTCGATTTATGAAAAAATATTCAAAATCGATGCAGCGGTTCAGAAGTTATGATTTTTCTGGTAACCCTATATCGAACATGGTCACCCTAATAAAAAAATAAAAAAATACGGGTCTTATTATTTTCGATGAAGAACATACCAAGCGATTTTGAGCAAAATCGGACAACTTTTTTTTTCAACTCTATTCTTTTCCCGTGGAATCGCTGTATATATATATGTATATATATATATATATATATATATATATATATATATATATATATATATATATATATATATATATATATATATATATATATATATATACACACTCAGTAGCAAAAAAAAAAGGCGAGCAAAATTTTCTTCCAAAACACACGTTGTTCAACCTTCTGTTACTTTTTCAATTATCAATATTTTTGGCTGAAATTTTGACAACGTTATAACTAATGTTTTCACCTTATGTGACCAAAATTTTATGTTTATAATTCATTAATTTGAAGTTATCGTAACATATGTGAAAAAAGTCATTTTGGACATACCAATTTCAAAAAACCGTATTTCTGTGAAAAATTAAGGTAGCATATTAAGCAAAATTTCTCCATGACTTAAAAAAATTCAGAAATTTATGTGGACAAAATTTGAACTGTTTTCATCAAGTGGTTTGGACTACAGCTGGCGTCAAAGTTGAGGCTCCAACATGAGTATTTTCCTTGTTCACCCAATTATGACCATGCTGAAATATCGGTGCAAATACAAAGCCGAGGCGAATTCATCTTATTAATTCGGCCCAAACGTGTATGATGACAACCCGACCAGAAGGGAATAACACAAAAATAATAAAATTATAACAAACCTTGTTACGACTAACTGATTGTGATATAAGTTTGTTAAAGATGCTTTCATCTGAATAATTGTATAACATACTTATAACAAATTAAGATATGATGCCACACGAGGCACAATCTGCGTTAAGGAATAAGTTAACTCTAACTCTAACTGATATAATTTTGCTTTATGGTAACAAAACTGTTACAAGGTTTGTTTTGTTTATGTTATATCTATATCATAGTTTGCTATAATTTTGTTAGGTCTAGAGGTTTTTTTGTGACAACTTCTGTTATTTTAACAACATCCGCAATCTAAATTTGAACAACCTTTGTTATAAAAACAGCGTAACTGAATAACAAAACTTGAAATAATTTTGTTGTTCCCTTTTGGTCGGGAACGCCTCGGCTATGTTTTTGCACCGAGAGATCAGCATGGGTATCGGGTGAAAGCGAGTTATGAATATCATAACTTCTGAACCGCTGTATCGATTTTTAATGTTTTTTATAAATAGAAAGATTATTACTTTTTGTTTTTATTAAAAATATTTGTTAAAATAATTAATGTACTAAAATTTGCTAAAATGGTCAATATATCTATTTTTTATGATTTTCGAAATGTTGGACCACGACTATTTATTTTTATATATTTTTATAAAAATTCAAACATTTTTACATAACATATCAAAAAATCTCAAATGTTCATCAAGCCGTTTTTGAGTTAATTTTTTTGAAAATTTCAAGTTTTTTGCCTATACACACATGGAATAAGCATCATTTTCCATCACTTCAAAATAACTGCGGGAATCATTTCATTGAAGTTATCAAACTTATTCCTAATAAATTCATGATAACCATGTTTACAAATCTAGTTTTATTTGTGAATTAATGTACTCATCATAAGTAGGGGAGGCTGGTCCAATTCTGACCCCATTAAATGTAAGAACTATAAATCAGCCTCAAATGGTTTAAAAGCAGAGACCAACATTGATAGGATTTACTTAGTCATGGTTTACGCTATAACTGGACACAATGGGCCGTTAGCGTCCAAATTCAGCATGAGTGCTTATAAGGATTGCAGGGGCACTCATGAGCATTTCTCTGCCTAATGAGCAAATGACTGAACTCGACCCTCTCCGATTTGGATGAAACTTTGCACATGTCTTCGGAATTGGTGACGATGGATTTTCCGCCGGTTGAGGGAATTTTTTGACTCAAGACAAATTTTTCAAAAGGGCGTATCTGTTTTGTCATGCGTATTTTTCAAAAAATTATAACTCAAAAACCGTTGGTTGTAATAAAATTGCGTCTGAGAAGAAGTTGTAGTTAATTAATTTGACTTTATGAAAAAATATGTACACTGTAAAAAAAAATTTTTTCTTAAAAAAAAATCTAAAATTAAACTTTAAGATCAATTAGCAAATCTGTCCAACGTACGATTTAAAAAAAAATTTCCAAAAGGCTTTGAGTCATAAGAAAAAGAATAGAAGTTGTTCTACGATGGAGCAACTTAAGATAAAAAAGTTCTTAGAAGTAAGAAAATTCAATTTTTTTGTACGTTGTTGTTTTTACATAAATAACCATATTTTAATTATATAATACGATTATTATGTAGGTAACACGACAAAATTTGCTGCTTTTACTTACAGTATATTATGAAAACCTAACCCGAAACAAAAATAATTAGTATTCATGGTAGTGTACAAGCGTATTTTGTTCAGGTAGAACATAATGTATTTAATTAGTTAAACTGTTTATACCAGTAAGAATACAATTGTTACGCCCATTTTTACCTATTCATGCATTCTCTTTGGTGTTGACAGAAAATATAATTTACATGCATACCCCTGCACATACCAATATTTCAAAAAAGTACCTAAAGTGCGTACCTAGTACGTATAAAAAGGATAACATTACAAAGTCATGACATCAGTTTAACAGTGTCTTTCATAAGTAGCGTAAAGTGTAAAACGATTTGAAATGGAACTCGAAACAAAGCATTGTTGTAAACCTTTTCGTGAAATCGGGAGACGGTGTTCGCCTAAACTTAGAAATTTAACTGACAAGTTAATTGAAAAACTTTTATCCATGCGGTGTATGGTCCATTTGGACACGTCATTAAGAATTTGTGATTCATGTCGGTTATATTCGTTTCGTCGTAATCCTGTCGAAAGAGTGGAGCAACCAGAAAACGGTGGACATGACGAAACACCAACCACATCACGGAACGATTTGGAGGAAATACCATCGGCAGCTTCAATTACCTCGGCATCTTCTCCGGACAGTGACCTACCGGATTATTCCAGGATACACAACATTGAGTTATTCAATAATGGAATTGCAGGAATAAATGTGTCTCCGATGTCCATTAGAGAATTTAAAAACGATAAATACCGTCGGTAAAAATTTGCCGAAATTGTAGTAGGTATTAGAAAATATCTATTCAGCTTACCACCACAAGAAGAAGTTGAAGAGTGTTTGTAAAAGTGTAAATACAATTTTTTTTAAATAGTAGAAAAAATAAATAAATTTTGTATGAACAAAAAAAAACTCAAAATTTTTGTTTGGTAATTAAGATTCCTTAATTTCGTTAATTAAGAAGATGTTCAATCGTCTTGGTGTCAAAAGGATAGTTATTGAAAATTTCATGTACAGTTTGAAAAAAATACTTTTGAAGATAAACAATCACGACCAACTTTTGAAAATGGGATATTTTTATGGAAAAAGCCATCTTTTCGACATTACTTTCAAATTATCTCGAAAACGGGTACATAAGAGTGTAGCATTTTTGTTCAAAATCACTAGAAGAATCGTATTATATAATTAAAATATGGTTATTTATGCAAAAACAACAAATTGGAAAAAACTTGAATTTTTCTTACTTCTAAGAACTTTTTTATCTTAAGTTGCTCCATCGTAGAACAACTTCTATTCTTTTTCTTACACTGAACCAAATAATCTTATGAATTTCATAAGGTTCAACTTATGAACGATGCTTTGGAATTTCATAAGGCTGACTTATGAATGGATTTTGATTCAGCCGACGTTGTTCTTGTACGCCTTTAAGCTTTCGTGATTACAAGTGTTGATATATACTAGTGGGCAAGTCACTGGACCCACAACCTCAACGTTCAAGGTTCGAATCCAGGTTCCTCCATATTTTTATTTTTTCAACGATTTCAATATTTCATACGATATATTTATGAAATTCATACTGATTCCTTATAGCAAATAATCAGAATGTAATCTTATGAATATCGAAAGTTTATTTCGCTGAGTGTATGACTTAAAGTCTTTTTGGAAAAAAATATAAAAATCGTACGTTGGATAGATTTGCTAATTGATTTTTAAGTTTATTTTTTGATTTTTTTGAAGAAAAAAATATTTTTTTACGGTGTACATTTTTTTTTCATAAAGTCAAATTAATTAACTACAACTTCTTCTCAGACGCAATTTTATTACAAGCAACGGTTTTCGAGTTATGATTTTTTGAAAAATACGCATGACAAAACACATACGCCCTTTTGAAAAAAATGTCTTGAGTCAAAAAATTCCCTTAACCCGCGGAAAATCCATCGTCACTAATTCCGAAGACATGTGCAAAGTTTCATCCAAATCGGAGAGGGTCGTGCAAGATTTTGACTTTTTCCGGCTGATTTCATCTGGAAACGCTCTCATGCCGAATTTGAGTTGTAGCGTAAACCACGACTGAGTAAACTTAACTCATGTTTTGAATTAATCCACATTGAGTGAACCGAACTGAAATCTTACTAAAGAAACGTTTAATACAATGGAGCACTAGGGTGGGGCTTATTTGAAAAAAATAATCGGGTACAAGTTTTCCCATGTGGAAAATGATCTTTAGGGTCCATCAGATGACATACTAAAATTTCAGATTTTTTCGTTAAGATTTAGAGGTGCCGAAATGGGCCTAAGTGCAAAATGTCGAACGGTGGCAAATATCGACCAAAACAGATGCATTTATAAGTAAACATGTAATTTTGTGACCCTAAAGGGCAAAAATTTTGTCGGTTTTGCGGTATCTCTCAACGTTTTTGAGATATAAGCCTCAACAATGAATGTGTGTTTGTACTTACACCAACATATTTGAACTTTCGCAAGCAACATCTTTGCTGTACATTTATAAAGACAAAATTATATACTGAAAAAAAGCAGACAGAAAGAGAGCAAAAGGAGGGAGATTTAGAGAGAGAGAGAGAGAGAGAGAGAGAGAGAAAAAGAGAGAATGATCTTATAATTGAGAGTACACATGGATCTTGAACATATTTAAACGTATTTATGTATTGATTAATACTGAAATCATAAAATTACGTTTCATGTCGAATACTGATTAACAATTGTTGTTTTTAATTGAAAACATAGATCATAAGCATTGTCATACTTTACAGAATGTAAGGGTGGAGCAGCAACGTTAATCGAACATAAGATCAAGAGGCAGTTACTTTGGTTGCCGTGTCGACACCAGATTTTGGAATTCATTCTTCAATCAGTTTACCACACATCAACAGGTCCTGAAATTAAAATTTTCAAGCAGTTTCAGCAGCAATGGCCCAACGTAAATAAATCTAATTTCAGTGTTCCAAAAACATATCCTACGTTGAATGCAGCTCGTCGAGCAGAAATAATTTCATTCGTTAAAAATCACATTGCTGTA
The DNA here is from genome assembly GCA_034211315.2 of Aedes japonicus. Classification (NCBI taxonomy): domain Eukaryota; kingdom Metazoa; phylum Arthropoda; class Insecta; order Diptera; family Culicidae; genus Aedes; species Aedes japonicus. The sequence goes on along the minus strand of JASCZW010000455.1, from coordinate 106,744 downwards.
AGTTATCTTCCGCTTAACTATCAAAAGCTGACCTTATTTCCTTCCTAACTTTTTACAGACTGGCCAACCTCGCGACGATTACCTGGAATTGCTTGAATTAACGATAATCTTTCTTGGTAGCACTAATGTTATAATCGTGCAATTTCGTCAGCCTGAAAAGGAGGTGAATGGCGGATGCCATTTATAGCTTGAAAGTATGGCTATTTCGAGCGCAATTCAAACTTTCAAGGAAGGAAACTTCAGGACTTCTGGATATTTGTACTTTTCTTTTATCAATGTACATTGAGGCAGTTTCAGCAACTCGTCCTACGTTGGCACTTATAATAGATCTTCTATTGATCTCAAGGCTTCAAGAATTCCAAACTATTAATTTGGCTGATGCAAACAGTGCTAAAAATAAGTTTTCTTCACGCATGTGGTATCTGAGCGAGAAACTTGTTGGAATCAGACTGATTCAAGATTATAATGGCAACATAACTCAAAACGAAACCCCCCCTCCAAAACCTTATTGTAAACGTGAATTTTCATAACCAAAACTTTGTTAATTTGATGAAGAGTACTATTGCTAAACAGTATTCGACATGACATGTAATTTTCTGAGTCCAATATTAATCAATACATAAATACGTTGAAATAAGTTCAAAATCCATGTGTACTCTCAATTATAAGATCATTCTCTCTTTCTCTCTCTCTCTCTCTCTCTCTCTCTCTCTCTAAATCTCCCTCCTTTTGCTCTCTTTCTGTCTGCTTTTTTTCAGTATATAATTTTGTCTTTGACAAATTCTGGGTTTATCTCACAAGAATTTCTCCTGACGTTTCTGAGACAGACATCGAAAAACTGGTCAAGGAGTGTTTGAATGTGGATGAAGCCGTTGTGAAACCGCTTATACCGAGAGGTCGGCCATTGTCGTCACTGACATTCATCTCGTTTAAGGTAGGAATCAGTGTCGAAATGAAGTCGAGAGCTATGGATCCTTTGTCCTGGCCGCAAGGAATCGAGTTCCGGGAGTTCATCGAAGATAGCACGAGAGCGATGAATTTTTGGAAACCTGTGCAGTACGTGGATGCAGGCCCAACGACCAGCATATCGAGCCAGCCGTGTTAATTTCAGAACCCTCTCCCATTCGTCCTTTCACCTCTAAACCACTCACCGTATACTACCAGAACGTCCGTGGACTGAGAACTAAAACGAACACACTGCTCCTCTCTCTGCTGGCCAGCGATTTCGATATTGTTGTTCTTACGGAAACGTGGTTGCACACCGAAATCGCTTCCGCAGAATTAGCATGTAACTACGCTATTCATCGATGCGACCGCAATGCTTCTACCAGCAATCTGCGAAGAGGTGGTGGCGTACTGATTGCTGTAAAATTGGAGCTGAACTGCAAGGCCGTACATCTAGTGGATTGTGATAGTCTGGAACAAACGGCTGTTCGGGTTGTATTTCCGCAATTTTCCTTATTCGTTTGCTGCATTTATCTTCGACCAAATAGTTATCAGGAGAGCTACGCAAGACACGTGGAATCAGTCAACCAAATTCAAAGTCAAGCCAACCCCCGTGATGTAATCGTATGCTTTGGAGACTACACTCTACCAAATTTAATCTGGCGATTGGAAGAAGAGATTTTGGGATACTTGCCAACTAATATGTCAACGGAACAAGAGCTTGCCCTAGTTGAGTCTATGTTGTCAGCAGGCCTCTATCAGGTGAATGATCTTCTGAACGCGAACGGAAAGCTACTTGACTTGGTATTCGTAAGTGATCCATGTATCATAGATCTCTTCGAGGCTCCATCTGCTCTTCTAAAAATTGACGCTCATCATAAGCCATTCATTTTAACTGTGGACGCCCGTTCTCGCGAGGATGATTCTCTATCAGGCATCACGCCGCGTAATGATCTGGACTTCAGCCGCTGTGATTATCAGGCCATAAATGCAACGATCGCCTCCCAGGATTGGAACCAGCTACTAAACAACAATTCAATCGAAGCCTCAGTTACCACTTTCTATGGAGCTATCCATCAAATCATCCGGGATACTGTTCCTGAAAAAACTCATAGGCCTTCTAAGCAGTTTAGCCAACCTTGGTGGACGCCACAACTCCGCAATCGTCGTAACCGCTTACGAAAGATCAGGAAACGGTTCTTCCGCAACAGGAATTCTACGAACACGAGTGAGTTGAAGCTCGCTGAAGAGGAGTACACTCATCTGCAACAGATTCGTTTCCGTGAGTATGTCGACAGTATCCAAGCAAATTTCAGACAAAATCTTTCTTCTTTCTGGACCTACATCAACAATCGCAAGAGTTCTGCCAGAGTTCCCATTGATGTTTCCTACAAGTCTCATAGCTCTCGCTCGTCGGTTGCAGCTGCGAATCTATTCGCCGAGTTCTTTCATTCCGTACACGACGACAACCCACCTCCAATGTCGCAGCAATACTTGGAAAGTCTTCCATCGCATAACCTTCGACTTCCCCAAGTCATTTTCAGTGATGACGATATTCAGAAAGCTCTCAGCGCTGTCGATTCATCTAAAGGTCCTGGTCCCGATCTCATTCCGCCCGTCTTTGTCAAAGAATGTGCTCAGTCGCTGTCTGTTCCCATCGCAGCGATTTACAACCGATCCTTGATCGAAGGAGTATTTCCGGATGCTTGGAAACTGGCATCAATAATTCCAATCCACAAGACTGGAAACACACATTGCGTGGAGAATTATCGACCGATATCTATTTTGAACTGCCTAGCGAAAGTTTTTGAGAGTCTATTACACGACGTGCTGTATCCTGCCTTGCAACCTATGATATCCGAGCATCAACATGGATTCGTAAAAAAGCGGTCAACAACGTCGAACCTCATGACATACACCCACAGTGTGATCAATGAGCTGGAAAAGCGGTGTCAGGTTGACGCAATCTACGTTGACTTCTCAAAAGCGTTTAACAAGGTACCTCACGTATTGGCAATTGAAAAATTGAACCGCCTGGGACTACCTTCTTGGATCATTCAATGGCTGAAATCATATCTGTCTGCGCGCAAAGCTTTTGTCAAAGTGCACGATGCTAGGTCGAATGTATTTGATATTCCTTCCGGCGTCCCGCAGAGCGGTCATCTTGGTCCTCTGATATTCGTACTCTTTATCAATGATATGTGCGATAGCCTCAAGTCTGGGAAACTGCTCTATGCAGATGACTTAAAGCTGTTTCGCGTGATTAAGTCGCTTGTGGATTGCGGTGCACTGCAAGCTGATATTGAACGTGTTTCAACTTGGTGCGAAATGAACGGAATGCAAATGAATGCGGCGAAATGTAAAGTAATGACGTTCACTCGATGTCGGACTACTGTATCTTTTGCCTACGAGCTGAAAAACTTGCCATTAGAAAGAGTCACGTCGATCAAGGATCTTGGCGTCATACTTGATAGTAAACTTCGCTTTAACGAACACATCTCAGTGACAACTGCGAAAGCCAATGCGATGCTAGGTTTCCTACGCCGGAACACAGCCCATTTCAATGACGTGCATGCGCTGAAGGCCCTGTTCTGTGCTTTAGTTCGCAGTGTACTTGCATATGGAGTGCAGGTTTGGGCTCCGTATCATGCTGTCCATATAGCTCGTATTGAGAGAGTCCAGAAGCGCTTCATAAGGTATGCTCTACGTGGCCTGCCATGGAACGACCCAGTGAACCTACCGCCATACGAACATCGATGCGCACTCCTCGATTTACAACCGCTGGTGAGTCGTCGAGTGATGCTGCAAAGGTTGTTCATTTTCGACGTGCTTAAGTGCAACATCGACTATAGCAGCCTTCTCGAAAATGTGAGGTTTTATGTACCTACTCGTCAGCTCCGAAGTCGGCAACTGCTGTGGATCCCCAGCCATCGAACAAATTACGGCCTGAACAATCCACTGGATTTATGTTGTAGACGTTTCAATGGAGTGTGTGACTGTTTCGATTTTAATGTTAGCAAAGTAGTTTTTAAATATAGAATTAAGAGTGTCGATTAACCAGTCTGTGCGACTTTTGTGTCGAAGATGTTGTCAAATAAAATAAAATAAATAAATGTACAGCAAAGATGTTGCTTGCGAAAGTTCAAATATGTTGGCGTAAGTACAAACACACATTCATTGTTGAGGCTTATATCTCAAAAGCGTTGAGAGATACCGCAAAACCGACAAAATTTTCGCCCCTTAGGGTCACAAAATTACGTGTTTACTTATAGATGCATCTGTTTTGGTCGATATTTGCCACCGTTCGACATTTTGCACTTAGGCCCATTTCGGCACCTCTAAATCTTAACGAAAAAATCTGAAATTTTAGTATGTCATCTGATGGACCCTAAAGATCATTTTCCACATGGGAAAACTTGTGCCCGATTATTTTTTTCAAATAAGCCCCACCCTAATGGAGCACGACTGCTCAAATTGCCATGTTTAGAATAATAGTTACAGGAAACCTACTCCTAAACAATATGGTTATGCAGTGGAAAGGAGTACAAAGTTGGATAAAAGCTATTCCTACTTTTGTAATACCTGCTATCAGTGCTGTGCATTTTCATGACGGTTACAAGACTATGACCATCATCTTCTCATGATCATTAGAACTCACGAATGATGATCAAATACTGTGTCACTCACAAACTGGTTGATCTCATTTGACCGTTTGTGACAAAAGCATACATGACTGCTGGAGAATGTGATATGAAGAGAGTAGGAAAATCAATCACTCACTAATTATCTCTTAGAACGATATGCAAGACAAAATATTTTCAGCATAATAGGTGTTAACCTCTGGCAATTATTGTCCAATTTTAATTCTTTTGGCACCGTTAGATTCAAAAACTCACCGCTCATGGATATTATCGGTAATAAGGAGTGTATCGAAAAGTAGTTATAAACGTTCGATGCGTTATTACGCATAAACTACTGTATATATTTTTAGCGTGTAAGCGCCGTTTGCTTTGTTTACATGTCAAAAATGATTATTCGGTTCATTCATTTCCGTTGTAAAGTTGTATTCAAAATGTCGCGAATTGAATTTGAGACTAAAAAGAAAATTCTGCACACTTGGTGCACCGAAAAGGGTGTTACTTACAACCAGATTGCGAAAAGAGTAAATGTTCACCCGGCAAGTGTAAAACGCATCATCGAAAAGTTTGGTAAGGAGTGCTCCCTCAAGGATTTACCAAGAAGTGGCCGGAAACCCGGCTCCAGCAACCCCGATTTGGACCAAAAAGTTGTGGATTATATTCAACGGAACAAATCTGCCTCTACTCGCGATCTAGCCAAGAAGTTCAGGACCAGCATCGGAATGATTCAACGAATCAAGCGCAGGAATGACTTGAAGACATACAAAAAGCAGAAAGTGCCCAAACAAACTCCGGAACAAAAGTCTCGTGCCAAAACCAGGGCTCGAAAGCTGTACAGCTGCATTTTGGACAATCGACCAGTCGACCAGTGCATTTTGATGGATGACGAAACATACGTTAAAGAAGATTCAAGAACGCTACCGGGGCCGCAGTTTTATACTAAATCTGTTGGGGAACGTGTGCCAACCGCAGATACGACTGTTGCGATGGAGAAATTCGGTCAGAAGGTGCTCATTTGGCAAGCTATTTGCACATGTGGCTTGCGTTCTTCAATTTTCTATACAAAAGGAACTATAAATGCTGAGATTTATCAAAAGGAATGTTTGAAGAACAGGTTGCTACCATTGTATAGAAAGCACCAGTCCCCTCCTCTCTTCTGGCCAGATTTGGCATCGGCACATTACGCCAAATCCACTCTACAGTGGCTGACGGAGAATAACATCAAGTTCGTAGAAAAAGACATCAACCCACCAAACTGTCTCCAGTTGCGACCGATCGAACGCTATTGGGCAATAGTCAAGCGTATATTTAAGAAGGATGGTACAGTGTCCCAAAACATGACCGATTTTAAGAAAAATTGGGCAGCGGCATCCAGGAAGTGCACAAAGGTCACTGTGCAGAATTTGATGGCAGGTGTCAAATCAAAGGTACGGGCATTCTACAGAAATGAACATGATGACTAGTTTTTCCGTTTGGATCTTTTGTAAACATGTTAAGCTATAATAAACTGAAATAGTATGTTAATTTTAACCATGTTTTCATGCCTATTTTATTATTTGGAAGTTTATAACTACTTTTCGATACACTCCTTATCCGTTTGCATTTATCTGGTTCCCGGAAATCCGGGTTGCCGGGGCTGTGGTCCAGTACGGATACACTATTCGGAAATTCCGAATGGATTTCCCGGATCCTTGGAATAATTCCCACGAGCTAATTCTATTTCATTGTGGATCATATGCCAACTTGTTCCTGGAACGGCCATTCTGCAATAGGTTCCCCTGGGGTCTCGAATGGCCATAAACATATTTAGAAGGAATCCTTGGCAATATGGGTATCAAAATTCGAGAAATTTCTCCAGGCGGATATTTCTTTTCGTTTTGTTGCCATCTGATGATCTGTCTCCGAACCGGTTATTCTGGAACAGGTGTCCGTGGGTCCTCAAGTTGCCAGAAACAAACTTTGAAGGAAACCCTTGCAATATTGGTATCAAAATTCATGAAATTTCTTGAGAAGGCTATCTCTGAACGTTTTGTGGCCATTTGATGATTTGTCCCCAGAACAGGTTCCCGTGGGGTTTCAGAACTTCATCAAATTGCCCCAGTTGGCTATTTCTCCACGTTTTGTGGCTATCTGATGATCAGTCCCCGAACCGGTTATTCTGGAACAGGTTCCCGTGGGTCCTCAAGTTGCCATTGCCATATTTAGAAGGAAACCCTGGCAATATGAGTTTCAAAATTATAAAGGTAAAATTGGATAAAAGCTGTTCCTACATTTGTAATACCTGCTATTGCAGACTTTATCGCTTTATCAAGAAAGAAAACGAGCCAGCAACTCCAAGTGCAGTTAATCTAGAATGTGGAAATCAAGAACTCACCGTTTCTGATCCATCGAAACTTGATGATCTCGCCGTTGCCGGACCATCAGCCATCACTAATTTCACCGTGGCCGGGCCATCTAGAGTGAACAATTTCGCCGCACCAGCAAACATCAATAATGGTGGTTTCGAAATAATCGATCCCAATGCCGCTAGATCATCGGAAATTGACGCTGTTCCTAGTGTTGGTAAGTAGAATAATCTCTTCTTTTTGTTTATTCAGACGTCATGATTTGCTACGTTATACAAGTTGTACTCGATTATTCAGAAAATTTAAAAAAATATCAGTTCCGTACAATCTTACCTAATCCGACCTGGTAGCTCAATCTGTATTACATTATACAAATAAAAATGTTCCTAACTAATTGTGATATTTTTCCATCTTGTTTTCAGAATCTTTGTTTTCTTTGGAATCAACGAGTGCTAAATCAATAAATAGCGCTGCTGCCCAGAAACCCGGAGACGGACAGGAAATTCTTCAACAGATGAAGGCAAAATTTGATGAAACATCTGACAGAAACGATCGATATAGGCTTCTAACTTCTCTCCCCAAATCCTGGACTGCATACAAAATTATGCAAGAATTCGGTGTTTCGCAACGAACTGCTCAACGTGCAAAGGAATTACAGATTGAAAAAGGTTTTATGAGCACACCGGAGACCAGAGTAAATATGTTATCTTTGAGCGATGATACTCTAACTGTAGTTAGGGACTTTTATAATAGTGACAAGATAAGCAGAGCATGTCCTGGGAAAAGGGATTTCGTTATTGAAAATATGGCAGAAGAAAAAGTGCATGTTCAGCGCAGGTTACTTTTAGGTAACCTTCGTGAAATTTATTTGATTTTCAAAGAGCAATATACTTTTAAAATTGGATTTTCAATGTTTTCCAGCAGCCGCCCAAATACTATGTGAAAATCCTACAGAGAAATGTTGATTGAAAGCCTGTGATCATTGCCTGGGTACGCAGACACTGGAGAATGACCTGATGAATTTTCTTGAAAATATCGATTCCTTAGAATTTAACCAATGGAAGCAAACAGATCGTTGTAATCTAAATTCAATGCGAATGGATGCAGAAGAGTTTGGGGAAACATTTTTAGAAAAATTAAGCAAATTATCTCCGTATAATTTTATTGCAGAGCAACAAGGTAACTACTTCAAACAATTAAAAATTAATTTGGAACCAACTGACTGCATTATAATTGCTGACTTCTCTGAAAATTATACAAGGTTTTCATTGGGCAAACGCTCAATGCACAATCCATCCTTTTGCCATATATTATAAGGATGAAGCACAACATTTAAAGTTTACAAGCTTTATAGCAATCGCAGAATTTACTAAACATAACCATGTTGCCGTTCGGCTGTTTGTAACAAATTGTGTGAATTTCATTAAAAAAAAGCTACCTCACCTGAAAAATATCCATTTTTTTCTGATGGATCAGGCAGTCAATACAAAAATAAGATGACTGCTTTCAATTTGTGCCACATGTACAAGGACTTCGGTCTGAATGCAGAGTGGAACTTTTTTGCCACTTGCCATGGAAAAGGGCTTTGTGACGCTTTAGGAGGTGTTCTAAAGCGAAACGCTTCAAAAGCAAGTTTACAAGGCCATCATATTACAACTGCATACGAACTTTACTCTTGGGTTTCTAAAGTAGATTCCAACATATATTACGAGTTTTTCTCGGAAAAAGATTACAATGCAATGGAAAAGAAAATAATGAACCGTTATACTCGTGTGAAACAAATCTCTGTGACACAATCGTTTCATTACTTTAAGCCACAAAGTGAAAATTACATTATCGTGAAACGGTTTTCGTTTTCAGATGAAGAAAAGTGCGTTAAATTGTAAGAATTTTGCTATGCAATATTTTTTTTTTTGATGAATTATGCAAAATAAAAATCATTAAATAATCAAATTAAATGCTGTGTTTTAATTGAAGGAAATCTGAGGAAACCCTTGCTTAGTCTAAAGCTTTGAGATTTGAGCTCCAATTCCTCAATATAGCGGAGCCTGGTCCAATCCTGACCCTGTGGCCAATTCCGACCTCCCAAGATTCTCTCAGACAGCGCTTGTTGCCAAATTTGGAAAATGATGCTCATTCCATGTGTGTATGGGCAAAAAACTTGAAATTTTCAAAAAAAATAACTCAAAAACGGCTTGTTGAACATATGAGATTTTGTGATGTGTTATGTAAAAATGTTTGAACTTTTATAAAAAAATATAAAAATAAATAGTCGTTGTGGTCCAACATTTCAAAAATCATAAAAAACAAATACTTTGACCATTTTAGCAAATTTAAGTACATTAATTATTTTAATCAATATTTTTTTATAAAAACTAGAAGTAATGAGCTTTCTATTCATAGAAAGACATTGCAAATCGACACAGTGGTTCAGAAGTTATGATTTTTTAATAATAAATTTTTTTGAAAAATGTCGATTTTTCTGGTAACCCTATATCTAACATGGTCATCTTAATAAAAAAATAAAAAAATACGTGTCTTATTATTTTCGATGAAGAACATAGCAAGCGATTTTGAGCAAAATCGGACAACTTTTTTTTCAATATTCAATATATCATATAATATATATATATATATATATATATATATATATATATATATATATATATATATATATATATATATATATATATATATATATATATATATATATATATATATATACAGCAATACCATGAAAAAAAGTTATACGATCTCTCAGAATTTTATAATATTCGGTAGGATTGTTCAACATCGAAAAATATTAGACCCGTATTTTTTTATTTCGTTATTAGACTGGACCTTTCTGCGTTAGACTGGTCCAAAAAATCGTGATTTTTCAAAATCTTCAATTTTCAAAAATTTATAACTCCTAAACCGTTTAACCGATTTTAGTCATTTTTGGCCATTGTATTGGTATTTTTTGAATTTCCAAGCAAAAATACGAAACCTTTGAATATATCAATTTTTGTATGAAAAAAATTCAAAACAAATAGTTTTTCTTGAATTCGACTGCGAGGAGCCTCAACGACTCCTTGTTTTAGTATTTTTAAATGAAAGAGCATTCAATTTTACATAACATATCAAAAAATTGGAGATGTTCTGCGTGTCGTTTTGGAGATACAATTTTTTAAATAATAAATCATTACTCTTCATTTTATACATCACCCGCCTGTAGAAACGATGAAGATGCATGGTAGATTACCATGCGTCTCCATCCAATCAAACCTATGACTAATGAAATCTATGAGTAGGTCACAGAATGTCAAGTAAATATTATATAATAAATAATATTTACTTGACATAATTATATAATATTATAGCAACTAAGACTAATGAGACTTTAGGTAGATATTGACAATTTGATTACCTAACATTCTTTTCGTTACACAGAGGGGCATTGGTATTATTATTTAAAAGAAGAACCGTTGATACGTATTGACTACCTACTGTAGATGTAGAATGTTTATCGACCTGTGAGATTGAATTGAATTGTTTCTCGGCTGTAGCGATCAGGTCTACTCGCTGACGGGAGGGAGTAGAGTGGAATTTCTAAAGCGGAGAAGCAGCAGAGTGAACAACATCTCTTTCATTTCATACTCGTCGCTCGCTTGCGTTATCTGTTATTCTGTTGCTTTCTCGCTTTAGAAATTCCGCTCTACTCGCTCCCGTCTGCAAATAGACCTGATCGCTACAGCCGAGAAACAATTCAATACCTATTGTAGTCTAGGCTGCAGTTCACTTCACTTGATCGTAGGTACAATATAAACATCATATAAAACACGGAAATTTATGTAAGAAGTTACCAGTTGAAAACAAAGTATCATATCAGAACAGTTATATCAAAGAATATCGTAAAATGAAACGTAAGTGTTCAATTTGTAGTGTTTGGGTGTTGAGTTCGTGTTCCAGAAAAATCAACGCAAAATTGTACGACCATGCTGTGGAAAAAAGGTTAAAATTGATGAGAGTAGCTCTTTCATTTGTCAAAGTTGCTACAAGAAATTGTATAAGCACATTGATACCATGACCGAAGAACCCATTACAGGACCATCCAGTATAGGCACTACAGGTATGTTATATAAAAGTTCATATAATTCTGTTTTAATTTGAATTCTTCTCTTGCAATTGTTACTGGAACATTTTTATTTTTACATTCTTTTAGAATCGTGCGAAGCAACCAGTCACGAAACGATTGCCCTTGCAGGACCGTCCGGCATTGTTCCTTTTCCCTACCAAAGTAAATAATAAAATAGAAATTATTTGCATGATTTCCAATCAATCAATTTTTAATCAATAATTTGTTATATTTATTTACAGGCTCATTGGAAACAACCAGCTATGAATCGATCGGTACCACCAATAACACGTTTTTGTCTGACGATAATGAAATGCTAACACAGCTTAAGGATAAATTTAAGGAAACAAAAGATAGCAATGAGCGGTATAGGATTTTAACCACACTGCCCAAAAGTTGGTCTACATATAGGATTATGCAAGAGTTTGATGTTTCCCAATATATGGCCAACCAAGTGAAAGTATTACAACAACAGGAGGGAATAATGTCAGTGCCTAAAAGAGGATTAGTAGAGCTTCGTTAGGAGAGGAAACGCTAATGCGTGTTCGTAATTTTTATAATAGCGACGATATAAGTCGTGTGCCCGGGAAAAAGGGATTATTTGATATCCAACAATGAAGAAGGTAGGATCTACATACAAAGAAGGTTAGTTTTATGCAATTTGCAAGAGGCGTACTCCATATTTAAAAATACTCATCCTGATATTAAGATTGGATTTTCGATGTTCGCCAGTAACCGTCCAAAACACTGCATTTTGGCAGGAACAAGTGGCACGCATACGGTGTGCGTTTGCATTTACCACCAAAACGTTAAATTGATTTTTAAAACACTCCAAAGTAAACAATTACTTCCAGATGGTGTTCAGTCCTACCATGATATGTTTTCAAAAATAATTTGTCAAAATCCAAATGAGCATTGCTGGCAGCAATGTTGCGAAAATTGTCCGGGAATGCAAATTTTGGCGGTAGAACTTATGACCATTCTTAATAACGGTCACGTTGAATCATTACAATTTAAACAATGGCGTCAAGCAGAAAGATGCAGTTTGGACTTAGTTGAAATGGACACACAAGAATTTATTGATACTTTTTTAGAAAAATTACTCAATTTATTGCCACATAACTTTACAGCTGAGCGACAGGCAAACTATTTAAAACACGTGAAAAACAATTTAAAAGCTACTGAGTGTATCATAATCTGTGATTTTTCGGAGAATTATTCATTCGTTGTGCAGGATGCAGTTCAAGGCTTTCATTGGGCAAACGCTCAATGTACTATTCACCCTTGTGCTATTTATTTTAAAGATGAAGAATCAAATGATTTGAAGTTTACCAGTTTTATTGCAATTGCTGATTTCACTAAACATAATCATGTCGCAGTGCGTCTTTTTTGACTCAATGCATAGCGTTCATAAAAAGTAAGTTATCAGGTTTAGAGAAAATTTATTTCTTCTCAGATGGATCTGGAAGCCAATACAAAAATAAAATGACCGCTTTTAATTTGTGCAACATGCAAAAGATTTTGGCATAGATGCCGAGTGGAATTTTTCGCTACTTGTCATGGAAAGGGCCCTTGTGATGCTTTGGGAGGCGTATTGAAACGAAATGCTGCGAAAGCCAGTTTGCAAGATCATCACATAACAACGGCCGAAGAACTTTATTCATGGGCTATTTCTAAGCCAGACTCGAAAATACACTATCAATTTTTTCGGAATCCGACTATAATAAAATGGAAAGAAAATTAAAAAATCGTTACACACGTGTGAAGCAAATTTCAGGGACTCAGTCATTCCATAGTTTTAAGCCTCAAAACGAAGAGTATATTATTGTGAAACAAAATTCATTTTCAACGGAAGAAAAATGTATAAAATTGTTATGAAAAAACTTAATAAATAAAAATAAATGTATAAAAGTGTTTTTCTTATTTTTTAACATGTTCATCATGTCGCGCGGCTTTAAAGTGTTTTTTTCTTGGAACTTACACTAAGCAAAAATATTTGAAATTTTAAAGCCTTATTTATTTGAAAAGGTAATCGTCAAAAAATAGCAATTGGTCTGTGTGGTTAACGGAAAGCCTTAAAGACTGATTCGAATGTTATACTAAGTTTGTAAGTAACTCATAGATTTCATTAGTCATAGGTTTGATTGGATGGAGACGCATGGTAATCTACCATGCATCTTCATCGTTTCTACAGGCGGGTGATGTATAAAATGAAGAGTAATGATTTATTATTTAAAAAATTGTATCTCCAAAACGACACGCAGAACATCTCCAATTTTTTGATATGTTATGTAAAATTGAATGCTCTTTCATTTAAAAATACTAAAACAAGGAGTCGTTGAGGCCCCTCGCAGTCAAATTCAAGAAAAACTATTTGTTTTGTATTTTTTTCATACAAAAATTGATATATTCAAAGGTTTCGTATTTTTTGCTTGGAAATTCAAAAAATACCAATACAATGGCCAAAAATGACTAAAATCGGTTAAACGGTTTAGGAGTTATAAATTTTTGAAAATTGAAGATTTTGAAAAATCACGATTTTTGGACCAGTCTAACGCAGAAAGGTCCAGTCTAATAACGAAATAAAAAAATACGGGTCTAATATTTTTCGATGTTGAACAATCCTACCGAATATTATAAAATTCTGAGAGATCGTATAACTTTTTTTCATGGAATTGCTGTATATATATATATATATATATATATATATACATATATATATATATATATATATATATATATATATATATATATATATATATTCTTCTTTTTTCCAACAAGCCCAACAAACCCCTTGTTCCATCCCTCCCTCAGTGGTTCTTTTATATGGGCCGGAATTTCCGATGAGCAACATCCTCCAGTTATGTAGAAATAAAAGATGTGATAACATGAATGAATTCAGCAATATTTATTTTTTCACTCAATTAACGTCAATCTTTATATGATCTTATGTTTATGCTTCTTACACACGTTACACTTATGTCAAAACATAAACACAATAATGGACAAAAAAAAAGATAAAGCGCAATTTACATGCCATTAATTTAATATAACGAACGCGGTTGCCGGTATTTAAATATAATTTCACTTAAACAGTCAGTTCTTTTAAGTTATACGTTCATTAAAACTTACTTAATTAAGGTGAAGGTCGCAAGAATACAAAAATGACCGCCATCATGTCCGATTTGCATCGCGACTTTGAATTTTGAAAAGGCACAAATCTAAGAAACTACAAACATACAAATGCCAATGCATTAAGACTTATATATTGAACCTCAACAATTCGAAGTGATGATGCAAATCAGCCTCTGACGGTTGCCATGAGTGTATTCCAGCCATCTGTACGTTCAACATATTTTCATAATCTTATTTGCTTTTTATCATTGAATTACTTAAACATTCCTTTGAATTCCCTAACATAATAAGCATACAGGTCAAAATAACCTCACTTTTTTCTCCTAGACTATCACCCAGTTTCACGTTTTCCAACGCGTCGAAACCGTCATACAAAACAAAAACTTTTTATATGACGGGTCCGACTCGTTCGAAAACTGAAACGGGAGAATGTTTTTTTTTCTTATTGAAAACTGATACACTGCACTACGTCATTACTCTATGTATGTTAGGACATTAGATATTTATTTGGTAAGTTTTACATACACGTTTTTTAAGCATACTATCTGAAACCAGCAATTGTTGTTTCACAAACTAAATGAGCTTTCACAAAAACTGTGAGCATTAAAAAATTAGCTTTCAAGACATCATTATTTTTTGAAATTCAATTATGGGTCTTTGTTTTCTATTATTGAGTCCAGTTTAAAAATTTAATATAGCTATCTCTTGGGGGCGAAATATTATCGACATATTTACAAATTAATAATGAACTGTCGTGGTAATAAAATACGAAAACGACAATCGTTATCAGTTTGTTGGCTTCGTGCTTAAAATAAAATATACAATCTTCTACAGTTAGCAGCACATTTCCTCAATTCTCTATGCTCTTAGTAGCAGGTAGTTTGCTATGCTTTTAGTAGCAATATTTTCAACTTAACCTAAACATCTAAATACAAAGTCAACACCTAGAAACATATTATGAAAATATGAAAAATTTCTTCGTACATAAAATCAGAGATATTCAAAATATGTTGCGTGCTGAAATTGTTGTCGTCGATTATTACCCAACTTTACATTGTTCTAACTCTAATGTCCAAAGTGTTTTCAAATATATACATGACCTTAATTATAGCCTTAATCCGATGAGAAAAATCCCAATCTATATTTTATATATATATATATATATATATATATATATATATATATATATATATATATATATATATATATATATATATATATATATATATATATACTTGAAATAATCTTGACAATTAATTGGTGATCGCTCAAAGTTATTATGAATTTATGGGAAATTGTTATAGTCTTTTATTTAATAAGCTACATCCGAAGTATCGAAGACACTTGATATAGCTCTTAACATATGCAGCTGGAACTAGCCGGTCACAAATTGATATCATTATTATTATTTATACTTCAAAGTTTCCAATTAAGCATTATACGAAATTACAGGACCAGGTTTGTTAGTCGTTTAAAATGATGTTATCAGCAAATTCATGTAAAATAAATCAAGTTTTTCTACTGATATTCCAGTTTTAAGTACTCGACTTCAAAAAAGTAGTCGCTTTTGTCTGAGTGCTGGTCCGTAATTTTTTTCGTTGAAATAAGCTTGCCTAATAACATGACTTTTCGCGGTCACTGCAATCTAATGAGAAAGAAGCTGAGAGTAGATTAATGTACATTATTCTAGCAGAAAGTTGTGAGAAAAAATCAATCAAATAAAATTTTAGGTCCTAGATAACATTGAATCATACTGTTCATCTTTTGTTAAATACGTAGCTTTGAAATTATGTCTTATCGTTTTTTACTATCAAATACTAGATTAAAACTTAGTTTTACCTTTCGTCAAGCTGTTTTGAAAAAAACTGAAAATATTTTAAAGTTTGAATCAAGCTGTGTGTTTGGCTAGTTGCCTTAGTAAGGGTGCACCCGAAAATATTATTGTTAATGCGCTAATTTAATCTATATTAGCCATTAGTAGCTTGCATCCACACTTGAGTATTCCTAGGAAGGTAAATTCTTTTTCAAGTTGCTATTAAGATTTTGAGCAGTGTGGAACGCTGCTAATTTGTGCTTATTATAATATTGTCTGTGATCAACATCTCAGTGTACGGAATAAAATTTCAAACAATGTGCTGTGCTCGTATGATTTATTGTTTAGAGTTTTGTTTTTTTGTTTATAGCTTATGTTTAGTTCTGTTTTTAAGCTTATATTGGCTTAGTCAGAAAGTCACATGACGAAAGGTCGGAAGGGCAAAAGATCAATGGAGGTGAAATAGTTTAAAATTATAATTAATGTTTGTAAAAACGATTTTCAGAATTTTAGTACTTCTAGCTTTCTATGCTCTTAAACATACAAGAACAGTTCAAGTTTTAGTATACTAAAAAAAATTGGACTGATGTGGTTGTGTGCAAGATTATAGATTAAATAATTCGGGGTAATTTGTTTATTTATTCTTGGACGATCCTGATCCCTGGAACTGATCATAGTTTCCATAGTTGCGTTGAGGTCTGTACTGTGACCAGTACTGTTCCATGTTGATTTGCTGTGAGCTGTTGCTGCCTCCACTAACGCCACCTTGCCGCTGCAATAAGTTTTTGAGATTTGACTACAAAGACATCAGTGAAAATTTTGTAAAAATATGTTTTTATTTGAATTGTATAACGAAATAAAATATAGATTCGATTCTTATGAGATTTTTATTGTAAAAATACTAGCGATAACCGTAAGTCAGTCACATCTGTAAAAAGTATAACGCCATACAAAATATTATGTTGAGAAGAAAAATGTTCCTAAGTTCCAGGGTCCGAAAATCTTTGGTTTTACACTTATCCGGTTACTTTGCATGATGGAACAATATGAATTGTTGTTTTTTCCATAAAATATACTGTATGAATCACATTGTTTAAAGTTAAAGCTTGAAGATCATTACAAAAAAGATAAAAATCTGCTGTTAACTCAAATTTGATGAAAATACAGGTGCGTCATTTTGGTACTGATGAATTTTTCATGGCTGTCGACTAGAAATGAGAAGAAAAATTAGTATTTTCCATTTAATTCCAACTACCTTTGCTTATCTTGACAGATACGTGTATTTCGTCTACATTGTGCAGACTTCTTCAGAGTCTCGTACTAATAACTCGAAAATCGATTAGTACGAGACACTGAAGAAGTCTGCACATTGTAGACGAAATACGCGTATCTGTCAAGATAAGCAAAAGTAGTTGGAATTAAATGGAAAATACTAATTTTTCTTCTTGCGGTTTTTTGCGCCCATTTAAGGAAGAGCTCACAGCTGCAGCTCTACTCAACCGGGCTTTTCCCAGCTCCAAATAAAGCTAAAGATAAAGGTGGACGGCAACGATTGACAGGGGACCAGTTAGTTTATAGTACTCAGTGGAGTATTAGTACACGCCACTGAAGTAGTCTGCACATTGTAGTCGTAATACGCGTATCAGTCAAGATAAGCAAAAAGGAAGTTGGAATTAAATGGAAATTACTTATCTTTCTTCTCATTTTCTAGTTACCGGTATTCCACTGAAGAGCTCACACTCACCAGGATTGAAAACGAACGTTGCATTAAAAATCGTCTACCCTCCTCGTCTAATTGTAGCTATGCAATGTTCCCTAATTGCGACAGATTTTTTTTTTACTGTAGATAGGGCTTAGTTCACTGTAACGGTCGAAAATACAGATACAGGGCTGGTAGCGGATTTATGGATAAATAATAGTGACTTTAGTGACTTAAATAATAAAAATAGTGACCAAATAGTGACCAAAGCAGAAGCGTTTTAACAAGTTCACCCAGACTGAATAAAAGTGTAAACTGTCTTGGGCAAATTTGTTTTCCATCAAACTATCTGAAAAAAATAAAAAGCATATGAGTTTAAGACCTAATTGACGACCTAGAACATCCTGAATATGAAGAAGTTCAGTAAGAAAAAATAAATGCCTTAATAATAGTATAAAGCGTTGTTTTAGAATATTGTACATTTGCATACGTACTGTTAGATTCTCGTTGATGAACGTTATATATTTTTGTATCCTTCTGAGAGGTTTTTGGTCATCCAAAATGTACTTGAGTTCAAAACTTCAGATCTACAGTTGTAACAGTAGCATTTAGGGCTATATAAGGTCATATCAAACATATTGAATAAACCTTTTGGATAATTATTTGATAACTTTATGATGTTCTAGGTCATCCAAACTGTACCATATTCAGTGAATATTTTCTGACGTAAAAAAAAAGTCATGAGACAGACAGGAATTATCTAGGTTATCCAAACTGTCCTTGAGTTCAGAACTTATGATCTACAGTTGTAACGGAAGGCCAACTCCTAACTGTCCAAAGTCTAAAACATAAGATCTACACTTATAACAGTAGTTTTCTATATATGGTTACCATATATATTCAAACATATCCAATGAACCTTTTGGAAGGTCAACAGTCATTATTTTGAGATCCTCTAAGTAATCCAAACCGTCCTGGAGTTCAAACCTTGAAATCTAAGATAGTGACAGTAGTTTTTTTTTTTTGACTATACAAAGGTACGTCACCTATTCAAGAGTATTCAGTGAATATTTTCAAACGTAAAAATACACAATAAGATAATCTTGGGATGGTCTAGGTCATCCAAACTATCTTGGCAGTCAGACCTTAAGATTTACAGTCGTAACAGTAAATTTTAGGCTATTCAAAGATACAAAAAATATTCACACTCTTACTATTCACTATTCAACACTCTTAAAGTCAAAACACATTATAAAGCAGAATGGCATGTTTCAGGTCATCCAAACTATCCTTGAGGACCTACAGTTGTAACAAAAGCTTACTGGGCTATGCAAAGCTACGATGTGTATTGAAACATATTCATTGAATATTTTGGAAGAACAACTGACATTATTGGATAATCTTCGGATGTTCTAGGTTATCCAAACTTTCCTCTTTTTTCAAAACATATCTATATCCAGCTGTAGATTATAAGTTTTGAATTGTAGCTTAAAATCTACAGCTTTTTGGACTAAACAAAGTAACAATGTGCATTTAACCGAATTTTTTTGAAGGTCAACATCTAATGAGATATTTTGGGATGTTCTAGGTCATCAAAGCTGCCCTTGAGTTCAGAATTTAGGATCTATAGTCGTAAAGTTAGCTTTATAATCTATGAAAGGTTACGATATGCATTCAAACACATTCAGTGAAGCTTCTGAAAGCTCACCAGTCATTATCAGATTATTTCGGGATGTTCAGGGCATAAAAACTGACGTTGAGTTCAGAACTTAAGATATACGGTAGTAACCGTAGCCTTTTGGGCTATATAAAACTACGATAAGTATTCGTACATATTTAATGAATATTCTGAAACGTCCACAGAAATCATGGGATAATCATGTAAGTTTCAGGTCATTTAAACTGTCGTTCAAGGCTTAAGGTCTTCAATTGTAACCATAGCTTTATGGGCTATACAAAGTTAAGTTAGTTTGTTTGGCATAGAATACCCGCAATGTAAGTTGGTCTTCCAGGATATTCAGGCGGGACAGCGTTTGACAGGGCATCTAATTTTTTGGTGTATATTTCTCGACATTATGTACTGTGGCCAGGTCGCTTAATTTGGTTGACTATTGTACAATAGGTTCGGAAATAGTGACTTTAGTGACCTTTTCCCGGAAAATAGTGACTTTTGGATGCAAATAGTGATTTTTTAGTGACTAGACTCAAAATAGAGACCAAGTCACTAAAAAGTGACCTGCTACCAGCCCTGCAGATAGGGCATTAGGTGCCAACCGTATCACACAAAACAGCAGATGTTTTAACGTAGGACTACGTTTCTCTTTTTTATAATACCGGGTGTCATTTCAAAATTTTCAAAAATGAGAGCGTTACGCAAAAGTGAAAGGTTTTTAAACGCTTATAACTCTCGTTCGACTAAACAGAATGACTTCATTCATACACCATTTGATAAAAAAGACTCACCAATTTTTCGCATTGAAATTTGAAAGAAGTTCAATTAGTATAAGTAGTTCAATTTTTCATTTCAAAATGACCTTCTTTTGCTCCCATACAAATATGCATATCAACAAGTTGAAAAATGTGTTTTCCTTAGCAAGGTCGTAGGAAACGGGTAACAAATGTCTTCTTCTTCTTCAAAATAACTTTTCTTTGTTGCTGGTGTCTAATTTTCAATAGTGGCCCGTCCCACAAAAAATTCTGAACGCACAAAGCTATTGGTCGAAAATGACATCATGTTTGCGCTACGCTCGGATTAGTCCATACTGCCACAGTAACCTTCCAAGCAATTATGGAACATGTGGGAACGACCGAAGAACAACAATCAGTTCTCGCTTGCATCCGTATGCGACAGACGTGTTCGCAGAGCGCGCTGGTAGAGATCACCGCCCGTGAAAAGATGAAGACCAGAATCATCTCACGTCAACTGCCGCTGGCCATCCGCAACGACGAGGAGCTGAAATTTTTTTTTTCTCCGGTGTGACCATTTCACAGATCGGTGTCCTGCCAAACGTCATGCAGCCCAAGGAGGGTACACTGGCGAAGCGTTGGTGCAGTTTGCTGTTGGTGCCGATGAACTGTCAAGCTTGTTGCGAGAAACATGGCTGCTGAAGCCGCCCGTGACGAGATAAGAATCAATCATCCCACGTCACCTGCAGATGGCCAGCCACAACGATGAAGAGCTGAACGAAAAAAGAAAGCCTAAGGGGCATCGCAAACTATTTCTCTCCCGTCAACTAAATCCGTCCTTTTCAGGACGACCAAATCAGTTTACTAACTAAAGAGTTTGGTTGAAGTTTTCTCTTGTGCTGTTTGAAATTCAGTTACCGCGTCACGGCTGAACATAGCATTCATTAAACGCCGCGTTTCAGAGTATATCACAAAGAACCTTGAACAACTAACGAACGAAATTATAGAAGGGATAATTCGAGCCGAACTGCGACACGTCAGAGACCGACCATGTGGTTGAGTTCGTCATAGTTCCTAGTTGTGCATACCGGATTAGTTGCTGACAGTAGCAAGCAAATTAGGCATATTTCTGTTAAGAAAATCATCCGTCTAGCGTGCACTAATTAAAACTTATTACTGTGGCGCAATAACTGAAGTTCGTCCCCTTTGATGCAATTTGTATCACATTGACTTTGTTGGTACCGCCTGCTTTCGTGAAATAGCATCCGACGCCATTACCATACCAGCTCTAAGCAGTCGTAGTGCTGTGCAGAGCCACACTGCTGTAGCAACGCAGTAGGCGTGCGAGCACACTGGAGGGTGCATTGGTGAGCAGTAGTCATCCAGAGAAGTTAGTGCAGTTGGCTGTTTGGGCCGATACTCTCGTCAACCTCGCTGCAAGAAATAAGGCTGCTTACTATGAGTTGATGGGAAAAAGCCACCCATGACAACAACGGGACAAGAATTATCCCACGTCACCAGCAGTTGACCACCCGCACCGACGAGGAGCTGAACCAAGAATACCAAGAAGAAACCCCAAGTTCAATCGCAAATAATGTTTCTTTACCGTCAACTAAATCCGTAACTTTCAGTACGACCAAATCAGTTTGCTTACTAAAGAGTTTGTTTGGTTGAATATTTCTCTTGTGCTGTTTCAAATTTCAACCATTCGATAATCAAATAATTATGAGAAAGTGAAATGTCGCAGCATATGGTTGCAAGTATGTGACTAGAAATGAGAAGAAAAATTAGTATTTCCCATTCAATTCCACGTCTGTCGTATCTGGCGTATTTGTCGTAGAAAATACAACCAAGGCCGTATCATTATTAAAACCAAACGGTCCTTTTCAGGGCCACCAAATGAAAATAGAATTTTCTTACATATTTACTTCCAAATGCTGATCTATCGTTCAATTAGCACTATATCGACCTAGAAGTCTATCGACAATAATAGACTTTGTATTCTCAAACAGACCACAACCATCTACAACGCAATAAGGATAATGATCTACAGGTGGTCGATCATATCGACAGAATATGCTGTTATGGTGCATTCTCGCTTCACCATCTCGGAAGGCACCTGCAGCAAGGTTCGGAAGAAGAAAGCGTATAGCGCCTCATCTACCGGGTGCTGAAGCATTTTAACACGATTCTGTAGTTTCCTCCAAAGCGATAAGCATTATGAACAGCTTCGTAGATGACAACAACTGGAAAGGGAATTGACATGTCTTTGGGCCTGCTGGGCTTTGGCGTGGTCGATTGTGAAAAATATCTTTCGTGTGCCGAAGCCGTAATGTTTCCGACATTTGTACATTTGGCAGTGTTGTAGAACCCGTATGCAATTGGCGGAGCATGAAACCTGCATCTTGAGTAAAAGTGTCCCAAATGACTTATAACCCATTTCCACTACAGTGTATATTACGTGACATAGAGTATCTTAATATCATATGTCATACACATTATTTCCAGTGGAAGCAAGATGTATGAATGTAAGTACCAAGGCAAGCTATATCTAATAATTCAGGTTGTAGTGCGAACGTTTAGTGTATGGGAGTTCTATTTGGAACAAGACCAATTTCGACCAATCCTTTAACAATCAAGAGCACATTGCTGCGTAGTCCTACGTCACCTTCGCGCACAACCCCATTGGGCTGTACCTTATAGTTTTTTATTTGCCTTTAGCATTTATGAAGTGGTTTGAATAAATTGGCCCTTTTTGTAGTTTTGGACTTTCAAAAGGAAACTCTTGTTATCTTTATTGAGAAGACTTATATTTTACTGACGACGAGAAATAGTGGTAACAACCCGAGTAAAGTCTAACATCATAAAGATAGCAATTCGAAAACTTATTTCACTTCACAATTTCAAATTAAAAACAATATTTGATTTCACTTCACAATTGACAAATTTGATATCAAATTTAAGCTGTGTTCCAATTCGCGAATTAATTTTAATTTTACTTAAACTTGACAGATAAAAAACAATCATTCTCACAAAAGTTCACTTGTTGACGTCTCAGCCTGTTTTATGAAAATGGGTAAAAGTTACTCAGATTTGGGTAAATCCGAATGAGCGTGATCGATTAATCGATTCAAATCCATACACGGTTGTTTGCGAAAACCCATTAATGGGTAAAAAAACACCCATTTTCAAATAGCTTTCCCGTCCGTCATAAAATGGGGAATTATTAATCATGCAATGGGTAAAAAAATACCCATTGGAGGAAACCTCATACAATGAAAAAACGGGTAAATTTTTACACAATGGGTGAAAAAAAAGTTCGAAAACCAAGCGTATCCGGTACCTCGTTGGTGGAAAGAGCCGCTTTCTTCATTTTTTAATTTAATAAATCCTAACATAGTATTTAAAACTATACACACTTGGAACAACACAGGTAAGACAAATGATATTTTTTGTAAATAAAAATCTTATGCTTCAAAACTACCCATGTAACCACAAGCATTATATTATTGCACTTGTTCAACCCAAAATCAATATCGGTATTGCGGGATCGCATCAATTCTACAGTTGTCAAGTAATGAAGCGTTAGATTAGTTTAAGAATTTAGTGATGCATTACCAATACAGTAATGCTACATTAGCAATGTCTTATGGCATTGCGAAAGATATAGCATTAGTTCGAGCTTAGTGGGGCCCTTTTTAGCTTTAATCCAACTTCAATGATGCACTAGACGTAATGCATGTGCTCCATATATGCATGCTATTACAGCCTCGTGGTTACTTGGGTACCCGAATAAAAATAACCATACAATTACAATACATTAATATTAAATAACATTAAAATCTATTTCCGACCATGAATCTTATTGTTCTTGAATCAGATAAAGGAAAAACGTATATTGTCATTACAATAGATCTACAATTCTTTCCATATGCTTTGGATTTTCAACAATTGTTAAACAATACAATTAATAGTTATTGGTTAAAATTTGTTCGGAAAATAATGATTTTTTCTATAGTTAAGCTACATAACAACTCCCCTCTTCTATTGTCGATGTCTCAGATTACATTAGATTCTATTGTGGTAACAATAACTCCTATTGTCATCTTATAGTTGTGAACAATAATTGTACATACTATAGATTCTATTGTATGGTTACAATACATTCAATTGTAAATCTATGAGATTTTTTTATTCGGGTAGGCTTCCACACGGAGAAAAAAATAAAGTCATATCAATAATATTCAGGTCCCGATCAAGCATATTTGTGCATTGACTTTTATATAATACTTTTTTGAGATTGTTTCACGCATAATACAATAGATCGAAGAATAATGGAAGCTTCAATTAAACAGAATTGATGATCTAACTAGAGCATGGAATAGGGTTGAATCAACCATATTATGTTAACATCAACAATATTCATTGTTGATGATTTGACAGCTCTCTGATTCTCATGATAAATTCAATAATGTTTATGTCTAATTTGACCTTATTTTGAGGGTTGAACTAATGGTATCGGATGGTTGGTTTAAGCATACACAGAGATTCGTTCAAATGATGTTATGGTTGGTTCCAAAAATAAAAAAAATCGTTAAATTTACGACAAAAGTTCCTATAATGGTGGTATTTTAGTGCAATATGTTCTAATTGGAACATTTTGCACTAAAATACCACCATTAGCACATATTCTTTGGATATTACGAAATTAAACAACATATAACAATGTTTGAAAATTGTAAATATCATTCTTATCAACATGCGACCCTAGGAGTGGACAGCAAATTGCTTCTTCACGCTCGATTAATTGTAGCGCATCAATGTCGTACCCGTTAGCTGAAATCAAAATTCATTAAAACTACTTTAAAAAATAGTTACAATTTGCTTACATACCTACAAACTCTTCGATGCCCGCTGCGGATAATCCAAACGATTTCAATAATTTTACCACTTCTTCGTCAACATAAAACTCTTCAACCGCCATGATATTTTTTTTCCTTCGCTTTGTCGTTGAGTGCGGATGGCAGCCACGAGGCTCAGTAGAGCTGCTATATGCCCTATTTAACCTTCCAGTATGAGTGATTCAACACGGATTCAAATAATAACATGTATGCTTGATTTAAGCATTTAATGGTTGATGTTCAATAACGTTGATTCAAATGAAATATATGCTTGATGTAAACATCAAATCATTTTCAAACAACCATTTAAATTAACTATGTCAAGTATATCTTCGAAGCTTGGGATAACTATGGCAAATGTTATATCAATCATGCATCATTTCTGTCCGTGTAGTTGCTTCAAGCATACACACTGGTTGGAATTATAACATTTTTGTTTTGATTTAACCCTATAACAGATGTGTAAAATGATGGCTCTATTAACTATGCAGTATGGTTGATTCATTTCAAAAATGGCTTTGAGCTAAATATATTTTGAGGTTGATTCAAAAATGTGTTCGTTGTAGGTATCAACTATCGAGATTGTTATTTCAATCCCCCGTCATTTCTTTCCGTGCAGATCGTCGATTGTAAAAACTTGCGTTAACAACCGCTTTGTGTGCACGCAACATGGAGGAACTTAGAAAGAAGTTGGAATTTCTGCGTTTATAGTTTGATATATTCGTCGTTTCCATACTGGTATAGGCATGAATAAAAAACAGTAAAAGTATTTTATTTCTTATTTTTTTGTATTTTATGTATTCATCAAGTACCATGAATACCATGAACCTGTAATTTACCAAACTGCTAAGTAATCTTTTTGCATAAATGGGTAATTTTTTACCCATTTTGGGGAAACCTGGCTTTTTTGCAATGGGTGAATATATACCCATTTTGTGACAAAGACTGCTTTTACCCATTAATGGGTAAATCAAGTTTACCCATATAATGGGGAGAGCCACTTCTAGCGAAAGAGGGTGTTTTTTCACCCATTAATGGGTTTTTGCAAACGACCGTGTATGTTATTGATCCACAAACTTTCGATAAGGTGACTGTCAAAATTGAGTTACCGTCTGTCAGAAATAAGTCAGCTCCAGTAGCAGACTTAATCAATTATTTTGCATCTGTCAAAGTGAAAATTAAAGTTAATCCTCAAATTGGAACACAGCCTTACACGGTTACTGGCTAAAACCCATTAATGGGTGCAAAAATACGCATTTTTCAACACCACACGTAAATGACAAACAATGGGTAAAATTTGATTTGCCAAAATGGGTAAAAAAATACCCATCGATGAGAACTTATTAGCAGGAAAAAAATGGGTGAAAAATACTAATGGAAATTATTTAACTCTCTTCAGTCGTTTGTGCGTTGAGTCTCGAATCAAATAAATCCGGTCCGAAATCTGCCAACAAAGGCAATTCAACAAATAAGCTGAGCAAAATTGGATAGTTGGTCCAGTTGGTATGTAAAAGATTCCTAAATATATGAATAAATAAATTTAAAATAATCAATTTCCAAAACCACCATTTTCAGATTGTTTGAAAAATGGAGGAGCTTCGAAAGAGACTGGACTTCGAGTTTTACATAATATTAATGCACTATCGAGTTTTACATCATATTAATGCTGTTCAATAAAAAATATTTAGAAATATGTCGACTATCTACGACTATTTTTATTTCCAAAGGATAATTTTTCGAAAGCACACGAATTCATTATCAATTTATCTATTCATGATTCAAAAATGGGTGTTTTTTTACCCATCTTGTAAAAAAAAAATTTAACCCTGATGGGTAAAAAAATACCCATTTTTTTACGGAAGTGGCCCATACTCATTAATGGGTTATTCGCGTTTACCCATTAAATGAGGAGTGTCGATTATAGCGAAAGTGACCCATTAATGGGCTATAGTACCCATTAATGGGTTTTCGCCAGTAACCGTGTAGTTTTCATCTTGCAGTAATCTTTCGTTTGCTTTTCTTTGAGAAATGTGTCCAAAGTAATACACAAGCATGTACACTCGTGTCGCGTGCAATGCGTTTCGGGTTCATATACAAGCACGAAACTAAAGTGGTGAATTATAGCCACATGGTGGTGTTTTTGTATTCAAGTTCAGCTCTCGTGCAGAACGGTCTTGTGTTTTTATATCATACGACTCTTTCATTCATCATACGACTATTCGCAATCGAATGAAGAAACACGCGCCAATGAGGTTCACGCTAAGACAAGAAAACCAAAATTTCGGCATAAAATACCGAAAATCGTACAAAAGTGCACATACTGAAATTATCGGTAAACATGGATTACCGAAATTTCAGTATTGCAGGAAAACCGGGAAAAACATTAATATTTACTTATTTTTGTACGGTAATTTTTACCGAAAATGCTAGCAACTCAATGAGAGCATTTTTAACCAAATTTAGGTAAAATATAACGATAAAATCTGTAAATCCACTTTACTGAAGAACTAAGTAAAATCGCAGACAGACGTTCAAGCTCGAACAAAAGAATTCAAATTTGTTGTGTAAAATTTCATCTTGTACAGTAGCGCCGCCTTGTGAACTAATTGCTACATTAAAACTAACAGTTTGACTGGCAACCCATTTTTCCCTTACCAATCAAAACAAATCTGTGGCGCCATCTATTAGCTTATTGCTACTTGATATCTCGAGGGACGCCATGTTTTTACACAGCTTAATGAGATGAAGTCGAACGTCTGTCTGCGGTAAAATCAAACGTTTTGTTTTGGTAAATTATACCGATACTTTAGGTTTTGCTACCAAAACCTAATTTTCGGTAAAATTGAAACCGTATTTTCGGTAATCTGATCTTAGCGTGTTGCGCGTTTAGTACTGGGAAGTTGGTAGTACCAGTAGTACTTCGTATAACACTGTTTCTGTTCTATAGACGGGGAAGCACTAAATGCTAATATTATGAGCACTCCAGTAATATTATAACAGATTTTATACAAATCTATTCGATTGTTGGTAAGAAACAGGCCTCACAGTGTTACAGACATTTACACACAAATATTTTGTAATTTTCTTGAGCAGATCCCGACGTCGGATCAAAAGTAAGAATTTGTTTGTCTGTTATAGCATTGATTGAACATTCTTTAAAAAAATTACCTGCCACCAAGAATACCATTGCTGCGTTGCATTGCCTTGATTACCACCGTAGCTCCAACAATTCGAATTGTGTTGGTTCCATCCGGATCCACTGTTATACCCTGAAAAGTTACGAGTTTGAAAAATAACGCTTCAGTGCATCAAATTTATTTTTGCGTACCTCTGTTGTTTCCACCGTAACGTTGTACTTGACTGATTCCTGCACTCCGTCTGTTATAATGATTGTCATAACGTCTAAAAAAAGTTAAATATTACTTACAATACAATACAAATGTACCAATAGACTATAGATAATATTCCATACAATTTTTGTTTTTGCATTGAAAATTGATCATGCGACATCTAAGCTGCTCATGCTAAAACTGGAAATGATTTCAAGTTAGATCCTTATAAGGCTCCCAAAATGTGTACCCATTCAGTTTAAAACTACACAACCAGTTTAAAATTTGTTTGCAAATCACTATGGGAAACCTCAGATTTGTGTTTACATCGTTCTAAAACTCTATAAATCTGCTTTCAGGATTCACGTTTCGAAAAAATGTAATGAACAAAAGCTGCAATCAGATAAAGGCAACAAACCATAAACATTGCATAGGAAAATCCTACAGTAATAAAATGAAAAACACAAGTCTAACATCTTAGCACCAAGCCGTTGCATGATCAATTCACTATGTTCTAGTTGGTACACTTGTAAATATATAAACTACGTCAAATACCCGCGAGTCCAGCCAGTATTGCCATCATAGTGGCTAACTGAGTATGGTCCAGATTCTCGCCTCCCATAACCTCCCATCGGTCGATAATTAATGTTCTGAGAAAACTGCTGTGTGTTGTTATAACGCTGTTGATGAGGATAATATCCACCATGTCTATGCTGTTGACCACTACTATACCGTTTTTTGCCTTGATTTCTTCCCTGGCTGTTGTTCAAACCACGCCGTTGTTGTTGGTTCCTGTTGAATCCTCGAGGCAACGCTTTCTGACCGAACTCATTCAGTTCTTTCACCCTCGCAACTGCTTTTTCTTCATCTAGTTCAGCGTAAGTGATATGGGTGAACCAATTCAAATCCAAGGAGGGAATATGAAAATGTGCTATAAAAAAAACCAATAGATAAACAAAATCAGATTTTCGGGCATTGGTTGCATTCTTGAAATCAATTTATATATTGTCTTTGTTCAACTTGCAACCTGATATGTTATCGCGATTTTTTAGTACGTTCACACTACTGCTTATATTACGTGATATAGAGTATCTTGATATCAGCAACTATACATCAAGTTTTCCCAAACATCATTTTTTTTTTGTTACTGGTTAACGCAAACACAGCAAAGTTCTAGAATGCCAAAGTCTAGTAAAGCCTAATATGATGTCTAAGAGAAGAATTTTGTATGGACTTTAAATCTCCGAATATTTTCTTTGTGTATTTTCTGCCCAATAGTTCACAAATGTTCTTCCGTTATCGTGGTCTATTATGACTGGGGAATACTTTATCTTTTGTTTTTTTGACACCTTGAACTCTAT
Organism: Aedes japonicus; assembly: GCA_034211315.2. Classification (NCBI taxonomy): domain Eukaryota; kingdom Metazoa; phylum Arthropoda; class Insecta; order Diptera; family Culicidae; genus Aedes; species Aedes japonicus. The sequence goes on along the minus strand of JASCZW010000455.1, from coordinate 77,055 downwards.
TGTACACGGTTTTTGTCACTGGTAAGAGCAATCGTACAGGTCGTTGTCATTTGCGCTTCTATTTTAGTAGCGCACAGCGCTCTCATTTTAACTTAGTAACCCATCACCACAACGGTCGTTGCTATTACAGTAGTCATTAATAACTGTGTTCCACACTGGAGACATCTATATACCAACTAAAATTTACTGAAAACAATTGGCAGTACATTTTTAATCATTTAGCTGCTTGTAAATTGGAAATGCACACTTTATCACACCTATCATCGGATTCAAGCGACGCTGGTGTGGACTTTATGAGCTTAATATGGACCCAGGCACTATGCATGTTACCCGGAGAAGATACGGAAGGGTTTGTTTGGGTGTGAAGATGCTATTAAAAATTATTGGTTTTAATTTTTATTTTTCATTATAACTAATAAAAAAAAACAAATTATTATAATTTAAATATATCAAAGATAGATATAGTATAGTCAGTATAGTTTTATTCAGTATCAATCTCAAAATTTGATGCTTTAAATGCTTATAATGATTGCAATAAAATTAACAACTGTATTATTTTAACAATAATGTATGATTCAAAGCAAATCAAATTTTAAACTAAGAAGCTAAATTTATTTTATTACAAAATTAACAGCAACTGAATAATTAACACGTATGCCTAAAAATTTAAAAAATTTTATATTGAATACATATCAAAATTCTTACTCAGCTGGGTGAAAACCATGCTCTCTCTCTCTCAAGCAGGTTGTCGGTGAGTAGCGAGCCGTTCACATTTTCATCTCTCCTCATCGCCGATAATTCATTATCCTCTCTCTTGCATTTGTGAAAATATCTCTCTACAAAATTAAACAAAAATATTTTCTCATGCCACATTTCTCACTGAAAACATGCTACCTTTATCGTATACGAAGAGCATAAACCGAGGAGTCACAACATGAACATAAATTGGCTTTTTATCGAATTATAATGTCAGAATAAAACAAGCATGAAGACTGGTGCATTTTCAGGTGTCAAAAAGTAAGTGAAAAATAATAATCGGCATCAAGGATTCACTGAAAAAGAAACGATTTATCAGCTACTCATGCTCCCCGAAAATTATAAATCGCCGAAGCTTTTCTCGCGAAAACTGCTGTGAGCGTATAATAGTCTGTCGTTTCTCACATTTTGATCTGTTTCTCTTAGCGGGTGAAAAAGGACGTTTCTCTCTCAAGTAGGTGAAAATTTCGGTCCCTGATTAAAATAATTTAAACCAGATATATTTTGTTTTCTACGTATTTAAAAGTCATATATTAACATTAAATTTAAGGGATGAATTTTAGTTTGTTTATTTTGCTCAATTAAATTAAATTTGAATTTAATTACAAATATTAATTTCATAAATTATTTATATTGGAATAATTTTTAAAAACAGATTATAGCATTTACTAAAACAAACTTAAATTATATAATGTTAAGATTAAATAAAGGAACTAAATTTTAATTTTCTGAAAATTAAATTTTAAGTTCAAAGAGAATTGTAATTCTTATTTTTTTAATTATATTTAGCAGCAGCAACATAGCCATTATTATTATTTTCCAAATTATATAACTAAGTAAAATAATCGGGATGTAATGTTAGCGTAGCTCCTTGATTCGGCCTATGTACCAAATACGTCATTATTCCGGCGATAATTGACAAAATCATGTTGCAGTCAGGATGACCGATTTTTTTTTTTTAAGCAATTGAGACATTATTAATCAATTTATAGTTGTTCATTTCCGCGTTATTTTCGATTTCCTTAACTTTTTAGACACCATGATTTTACGGGTTAAGCTGAACAGATTATCTACACCATTTCTGAATGATCTAAATTTGCCGAAATTGAAGCATAAATTGAATAATGCATTCGAGATGTACAGAATATAGTCACACGTTATAAACTAACAGGTCACATAGGTAAAATAACAATGATTTAACATGAAAAACCATAGACCCATTATTAGGAACTATGTTTTTCTAGGTTCCCAACTATGGCCTGATGTTTGGAAATCGTAGTAAAAATGTTGTTGTTGGTAACATTTAAAATTTATATGTCATATGTTCTTAACACAAACGAAAGTAACAAAATCTGTGTAGAGTGAATTATAATGTTTTGATTGCCGAATGGCCGCTAAATCATATTTAAAAATCACTTAAGTGTTTCTTAGCAGTTTAAGTGAAGTTTGAAGTTTGAAATTGCTTGTTGAGAGCGAATACAGCTGAGAATGCCTTGAATCAGAAAGTCAGAAAAAAATCGTATCTAGACAACATTTAATAACAAATCTATCGAATGAGACGAATTTGCATCCATGATTAGACCCAATTTGGTACCCATAGACCGACATTACATCCATATCCCTCGAAAGTTTCTGACTTTATAAAATGAGTTGTGTAACTTTTCGTGATGCATACTACCAGATGGCTTATTAAACATATCTCAGCAAGTGTAAATCTAGTTAAATTTTGCTTCCAACTAAAATACTTAATGAGTTATAATAAAAAATGCAATCGATTGTTGTGTATTAGGCTGAGTCAAGGAACACATACCCTTATTATTCTATTTATTTATTGAATACGATAAAATTTATACACGAATCAATTTTACAATCACAACTTTTGAAATTTATCAATTTTAATAAATAAATTCAGAGATAATGTTTTTTTTTTTATGAGGAAGTTTTAAACTACACAGTGTTATTTATTACAATTATCATTTCTTAATGCATAAATTAGTACGAAATTACGTACAGCATTAATGAAAATCAAATTTATTTGGTTAGGTAATTGTTTATATTTTTTATACCAAGAAATTTGTTTAAGACGAATGAAGGATGCCCAGACAACCACAAGTCGTATAACAGTGTTCAAATAGTATCGTATATTCTTATATTTTAAGTCGAAATCGCAATTAATTGTGGCCTATCGTATGATTTTTAAGTTACATCGTCAAGAGTGCAAATTTTCGACTTATGTATGATGTGTCATTTATTCATCGTACTGCGTCATAAACCAAATCAGATATACATATGTTTGTATATCATAAAAACAACTTTCAATATACGAGCATTTTGGTTGGTTATTTATTCAAATTATAAATTAGTTATAGTTATAGTTACAATTATAGTAACTGAAGCAAAATTAATTATTAACGTCATTTGTATAAAATTAAATTAAGTTTAGTTTATATGAAGGTGAGCCTCCGCGGTTAAACAAATAATGCAAAAAAAAAAAAGCTCCAAGCTAATAAAACTATAAGCTAAGATAAGATACTCTATTATTGATAATTAATACATAAACACTTTAGTATTATTAGTCATATCCTTTATTGTCATATAAATTTATTAAAACTAATAGTGTTATGTAGTCTTATTAAAAGAATTTGATCTGTAATTGAGAATCCCCATTGAGCCATACAAAACCTTACCCCATTATCAGAACATATTATTGGATAGCAGAAATTCTTAATATTAGTCATATCCTTTATTGTCATATAAATTTATTAAAACTAATAGTGTTATGTAGTCTTATTAAAAGAATTTGATCTGTAATTGAGAATCCCCATTGACCCATACAAAACCTTACCCCATTATCAGAATATATTATTGGGTAGAAGAAATTCTTCATAATACGTGTCATAAAATGTCATGGTGCAATTTAAAAAGGAGAAGGTTTGCAATAAATATTCTTAATTGTATATTTTTTTAAACAATAACAAACAGTAACTAACCCCTAAGAGCGTCCGTACCGGTGCGCGACTAAAATATATTTGATCGCCCTCACCATCACTTCAAACCATATCAGGCGCAACTAAAAGCGCTAACAAAATTGGGGCGCGACTATCGGAAAGCATCGGGCGCTCGAATTTAGCAACGCGATAGTGGCGCTTATATTTTAAGTCGAAATCGCAATTAATTGTGGCCTATCGTATGATTTTTAAGTTACATCGTCAAGAGTGCAAATTTTCGACTTATGTATGATGTGTCATTTATTCATCGTACTGCGTCATAAAACCAAATCAGATATACATATGTTTGTATATCATAAAAACAACTTTCAATATACGAGCATTTTGGTTGGTTATTTATTCAAATTATAAATTAGTTATAGTTATAGTTACAATTATAGTAACTGAAGCAAAATTAATTATTAACGTCATTTGTATAAAATTAAATTAAGTTTAGTTTATATGAAGGTGAGCCTCCGCGGTTAAACAAATAATGCAAAAAAAAAAGCTCCAAGCTAATAAAACTATAAGCTAAGATAAGATACTCTATTATTGATAATTAATACATAAACACTTTAGTATTATTAGTCATATCCTTTATTGTCATATAAATTTATTAAAACTAATAGTGTTATGTAGTTTTATTAAAAGAATTTGATCTGTAATTGAGAATCCCCATTGAGCCATACAAAACCTTACCCCATTATCAGAATATATTATTGGATAGCAGAAATTCTTAATATTAGTCATATCCTTTATTGTCATATAAATTTATTAAAACTAATAGTGTTATGTAGTCTTATTAAAAGAATTTGATCTGTAATTGAGAATCCCCATTGACCCATACAAAACCTTACCCCATTATCAGAATATATTATTGGGTAGAAGAAATTCTTCATAATACGTGTCATAAAATGTCATGGTGCAATTTAAAAAGGAGAAGGATTGCAATAAATATTCTTAATTGTATATTTTTTGAAACAATAACAAACAGTAACTAACCCCTAAGAGCGTCCGTACCGGTGCGCGACTAAAATATATTTGATCGCCCTCATCATCACTTCAAACCGTATCAGGCGCAACTAAAAGCGCTAACAAAATTGGGGCGCGACTATCGGAAAGCATCGGGCGCTCGAATTTAGCAACGCGATAGTGGCGCGAGAGAGGGTTTCTATTCGACTGCCAATTGCCAAAAATCTCCGATCGGTTTGTTGTTTATTTTTGTTTACGCAATCAGAAGTGCTCAAAGTGATTTTCATTCACGGGTAAAACTCCATGTAAAATTCCACATTTGTTCACACATAAACAGAACCCTTAAGAAACACATATGAAGTTTATGTGACAAGTGATAAGTATGTGTGGTCACACATAATGGTTATGTGTACACATAGAAAGTATGTGTGGCTACAAATAGATATCATTTGTTGAGCTAATAGCAAAAATTCATGTGTGGGACACATAGATATTATCATTACTTTTTTATCAGTGTTGGAAAGGTTAAGTGCACTCAAATAACTCAATAAAGGAATTTTATCAGAAATGCCATATAAAATCAACTCCTTTCTTGGAACATATTTTCCAAATGAATCCCTATACATATTACGCGAAAATCCGTTCGGATGTTCAAATAAAAATTAAACACATTATTCCACGCTAAAATTATATGCATGTAACATATTCGGTACATGATTTGCACATAACTTTGACAGACCCGATTTCATTGCGGAATCATATGTGTGTATGTCACATCACCCGTATCATTTTAGCAGTAGGTATAAAGTGAAAAGGAAAACATGGCGGATGAACGTGAGCATCTGTTGCTGGACACTGGATTTGCACTTAGTTTTTTTTATCTAATTAATGGTAAGTTTGTTATTTTAATTTATTAAAACAAACTGAATATAAAACTTTTTCTTTTAGTTGAATGTAGCATTTGAATAAAAGAGCTATCGACCATAGACTCCGCCAGATTGAACCCGCTTCTGGAATGTGAAAACAATCAAGCTTCCTTTGCACCGTGGATAGTCCCAAACAGAATAGTGAATGAACCTCGTCAAGCGCTGGATCACATTCCTGTGGAAGAAGAAAATGTGTTCGGGTCTACCCAAAGTAGCGACAGCCAGGAAGGAAATACAGAAAATACTGTGGAGACAAACATTTACCATCCCCGCGACTCACCATCTTCTCTGTCAACCAATATTTTTTTGATCTAATAAACACGCATTTTGAAAACCACATATAGAGAACATTTTGTTTTATACTGAATATCAACGCTCTATAATAATTGACACATGAAGTACAAATCGAAAGCATATGCACAACATATAAAACAAATTGATTTTGCATATATTTTGCCAAACGAGCAGTATCGGTTTTCATGGTATATACAAATGATGTCCATACACTCTAACCGTTAGTTAAAATGAAATTTATTGCATACAACAATTAGATGATCGCGCGAGAGCCATGCCATATGCGTTGCATATAACTCGGAAAAGACATTTTCGTTCCAAGATAAAATCTATAGGAAATTCCAATAGTGCAATATTATATGACTAACATATAACATTGATTGACAAAGATGGCTCAGTGTGGCAAGTGGCAATTATTCACCATGTACCTCTTTTCAAGAACTGGAAAATTTATGTAAATTTTAACAACTTGGCTTAGAAACACTTGTGTGGAAAAGGTCTTTTATGGAAAAAATCAGATGTTCAATAAATCATAACATCGATCACGAGGAATAATCCACACATCTTTATTGTCAAAAATCCATCGAAAATTCCACATAATACTGATGTGTTCACACATAAACCGCACCCTCTGAGACACACAAATGAAGTTTATGTGACAAATGTGTGTGACAAATGCCACACATAGTGGTTATGTGTACACATAGGAAGTAGGTATGTGTGGTTACAAATAGATACCAATTGTTGATTATATTGAAAAAAAAATACTTATAGATGGTACACATAGATATCATCATTGCTGATAAGTGTTGTTTTTCAACCGGTTTTGATGACACTCTGAGACAAGGTCCAGTTTTTATTCTTGTTTCATTGGCACAAAGACTAGGGTCCAGATTCCAGATGGTTCCGCAATTATTCCAGATTCCCTTGGTACCTACAATAGGCGTTTGAGGGTTTTCAAGAATAACTTATTTGTTTCCCATGGAATCCTTCTGAATCACTTCCAAACATTTCGGCAACGCTAATACGAATCCCACACACCAAAAAATTATCAACGATTTCAGCAAAATGATTTGCTGAAAATTCATCAGCAATATTACGTTTTACTGAAAATCAGCAATTTGGTTTGTTTTTGCTGAAACCCAGTAAACTGGCCCAGATTGCTGAACACTCAGCATCTTTCACCACCTGACTGTCAGTCTGTCAAATTAATAAAAAGCAAAAAAACACTTTCATTGTTTTTTCGGCAGCGCTTGTGCAGTTTGCGACCGGTTTAATTGAAGTTTTGTGTTAAAATTTGTATAAATTATCGAAGACTTCATGAATCCGAAAGTGCAGGAGCTCTGCTTAATCTTAAGGCAGATCGTTATGATGTGGGGGAGTTGTTTGGTAAGTAAAACAGATTAAAGTAATTTTATGTTTTCTACCGCATTCTAAAGGCGACATTCTTAAATGTTGCTTCTGCCATCAATTGGTTGAGAGATATATTGATGGGCTTCGACGACATTTGAAAGTGCATGAAAGCAAAGAAAGCACTTCGACATAGCGCTTGTGCATTATACATGCACTAGAAAAGGTTACCGCAAAAGCTATTGGAAGTTCAGCAGCCTGAAACAGCACACGTAACCAACTACAACTATAAATAAATGAAAATTGTATGAAAAACCCGAAATAAAATATGTTTTTAACAATCCCAACTTGAAATGGGAGCCAGAGAGCTGATTGTACAGTAAATTGATAGTTTTTGCTAAATTCTACCAGCGAAGTGCCGTCAAATCACGGAACAGAAAATTGCTGAATTTTCAGCAAAAATCAGATGTATACTGAAAGTTCAGCAAACTTCTGTCAAGCAGGATGACATTTCACATTGCTGAAAAAATCAGTAATTTTATATTGCTGAAATGTTTACTGGAAATTCAGCTCGGCAAAATTCAGCAAAATTTTGCTGATTTTCAGCGAAAAAAGTTTGGTGTGCAGGAGTTATTTCCCCGAAGTGATGGAACCACCTGGATGTTCCTGGAGCTTCCAGAGTGCCTCCGGGGAAACCTGCTTGCAACAAACCACGCCGTGCGATGGCTTTCTCATGCTCTGGCAACCTCTTGGTGTCCCGGGGGAACCTGTACGTGGTGCGACGGTTTTTTCTTCTTGTTTTTTTTTTCTTCATGAGACTTTCGGTAGGCCTGAAAAGAACCATTAGCCTCACTGGTCTCTCTCGGAACCTCTGAGGTGCTCCGGGGGAACCTGTAGAAGGGAACATTTGTGTTTTGCACCAAACCACGTTGTGCGACAGCTCTTTCTTTTTTATTTCACCTGGAGAATCCTTCGGTACGCATGAAAAGAATCATTTACCACAATGGCCCCTCTGGAATCCTCTGGGGTGATTTGGCGAATCTTATAAGAAAGGAAAAGGGTTCCCAGAGAGACCAATGTAACCAGTGGTTCTTTTCATGCCAACCAAACGTCTCTCCAAGAGAAATCATGAAGAAAGAGCCATCGCACGACGAAGTTTGGTGCGACATAAATGTCCCCATCGACAGGTTCCCTCGGGGCAACTCAGAGGTTCCCAGAGTATTCCCAATCGATCTTTCCATGTCTACCAAAGATCTCTCCAGGAGAATTTTAATTTCAAAAATGGATCTACGTGATTTATGAACAGACCCTAATGTAATGACTGTATCTTAGACTATACAACAATCTGAAACGAAATAATAATAATAATCGCAGCTAGACAATCACTTCTTATCAATCATAAATTGTACAGCCAACACAGGCATTTGAAAATTTATTTCATGTGGATCTTTTGCAAAAACATATTGATCCAATTTTACAGGTAATTCAGTTGGCTAAAATACGTGTTTATCAAAGATTTTTTTAAATCAGAAGAACTCAAATTAACTTCAAATTAATCTGTACTTTATCATCGGCTTTCAATAAATCTCACCACAAACTAGCCACAGTCTACTATTAGAACCGCTTCAGATTATTAGAATCTATTAGAAGTACTGGTCAGATCGTTCAACTACCTCCTAACACTTTGGACGACATTGGAGATAAAGCCGTTGGGATGAAGATAATTTCCAAGACGTCTCAGACGATAGATGTTATTCAAAAAATCATCACTAGGTAAATGTACATTTACGACCCATCGGAATCTTACTAGCATGCTGAAGTCTTACCCTACCACGAAAAATGTAAGTATTCTTTATTTTGTGAGATTTTTCCTCATTTTATTGCCCACAACTATTTTATAAGGAACAGTAGAAATTTGCAGTACATTTACTAGTGCAAATAAAAACAAAAATAAATGTGTTAATTGAATCTAAAGTTCAGTATAGCTGTGAAATTTTCATTTTGTCTTAACTTTTATAAATCATTTATGCTAAAAATGTCTACTGTTCCTTTAACAACTATACAACGGGGATTCCCTGGGGGGGTAGCCTAAGGCAGTCGAAGGATTTGTTGACTGGACAAGGGTTCGTGGAGTCGCCAGTCCCTTGTCATGCGAAGACACGCGGCCTTCTGGCCGTAGTCTTCCGAAGGTCCTCACTGAGATCGGCTGACCCTGCTACAAGAAGCCATCACGTAGGCTATTCTCTCAGAACAACCGGTGGAGTATAGTCCTGCAGCCATAGGTAATCCTTGCACTGATGGTGGGTTCTTATTACACATCACATCACATCACATTTACGACCTATCGGAATCTTACAAACATAAAACGTCGTTATAAAAAAATCAACGTAACTGTGGGACCAGTACAAAAGGCCGAAGCACATGATGCCGAAAATTTTCTACCCTACTAAAAAAGGCTAAAACCTGAAAAGGCCGCATCGTTCAGGCTGCATCGTTCAGGGGTATCAAACATTGAATTGATTAAAATTCAATCAATCTGCTTTTGATACTGAACTTTAGGTTCCGTTTCCGACAAGATTCCTATGCTACAATAATAATACATGTAACTAAGTAAAGTTAAAATAACATAAATACAACTCACTTAGTCAGTGCAAAACCTGCCAAATGATGTATTCTACGTTTGTAGTCCCGAAGAAGAATTAAATTTACCCATAAATATTTATATTTGATTTTTATTGCCTTATAAAATACCCAAAATTCATTATTTAATTTCTTGTGATTGCATCCAAAAACCTCTGTCTACCGCCGATGCCACGCTTAGAGTGTATTGGTCGTAACAAAATTTCATTTTTCATTTTCATTTTCATTTTGCAGCATTTGGTGGGGCAATAAGAGCGCAAGTCAGTCCAAAGCCGATGGTGAAGGAGGGGTAATGGCGAACTAGTCTATTCAGACCACATGAACTCCATGGGAAGGAACAAGGATAGGTTAGGGTAGGTGGTTAATGTAGGGCGTTTTGGACCGGTTAAAAATGTTAAAAAAGAAAATCATAAATTGAGCATTTGGCACTGAAGAAGTCTGTAAGTCGCAGACGAGATAGGCCTATCTGTCAGAAGACAGGTCTGGAATTTGAAGGAATTTACTCGCGTTTACTAGTGATTATTTGAAAAAAGTGTTTCAATGTTTTATTTCTTATTTTAAAAAGTGATCAAATGAAGTGTTAATTTGAAATTATCCTTGTTTCCTTATCACAATCGTTCAACTAACGTGCTCAATCGGTTTTTTTTTAAATTGTGTTTAAAAAAAAATAAAGTGATAATAAAATCGTTAATTTACAATTCTGCATTTCAATGATATACGGCAAATCCCGAAAAGATAGAAAGAGCCATTCCCTGTAGTTCGTATAAATATGACCAGGCTATTTGAGATGCCACTGTAAGTTTTATGTTGTTTTTACGCTGCATAGTTGCTATATCGAAGTAACATCTCTGATTTGAATATCTGATTTGAAAGTCGGCTGTCGTATACCGCATATATTTAAATTATAATTTATGAACAATGAAAGAATAGCCACGCCAATGAAAACCTCCTGTCGTGTCCCTTAACTACTTGATGTCAGGCGTCTACAAACTGCTTCTAGCCTCGTCTAAGCGTAAATTGCGGCAAAGCCCGCCGGTAGCACACCTCTTTCATTCTGAACAAACAAACCTATGGCAAACCCCAGTGATACGATACTGAGTTCCTAAACGGGCCCTCCACATCCCACAAAACCACAATACTTATGGCCACGGTCTAGAAGTCCACTGCATATGAAATTCTAAGACACAGTTCCACCTCAAATTGAATATTAAATGTTTTCAAAATTGAATAAATCTATCTATTATTAATTTTTTAGTGATTTGCGGCCCAACCCGCCAATATCACACTCAACTTTAGTGCCTTTATAACGGGTGTCCACTAAATAATGAGAACAAAAAGAATGGGTCAGGAAAAAAATACCAGTGAAGTTTTGTTCAAACTGATTTATTTTATTAAAAGGGTCAACTTAAATCTTCAAACTAAGTTTAGTGAATATTGTCATATGGTCCGTGGTCCACCGTGCGGCGCAGCTTAGTCGTTATGCTGGAACATGACCGTTGGACGGCAGCCACATCGATTTTTCGGATGCAGCTTTTGATCCTGTTGGTAAGTTGCTTGGTGTTCTTGGCCTTCCAATTATCCTTGTATACCATGGAGCTCAAAAGACCGAAGAAATCCTCGATAGGACGGCACTGTGGCAAATTTGTCGGATTCCGGTCTTTTGGGACATATGGTATATTTTGGCTCTCCAAAAACGTTAGCGTTTTTTTTGCGTAGTGCGATGATGCCTTGTCCGGCCAAAACACGTATTTGCCATCCGAGTGATGTTGTTTAAGAAATGGGATGAGTATTTTCTGCAAACACTCTCTTTGGTACACCTCCTGGTTGATGGCCAAACCGCTTGGTTTGAACCACGGCTTCGAAATACCCTTATCGGATATTACGATGTATAACATAACTTTCGATTCAAATTTGTGCTTGAACTTATACATTACTTTTGGAGGAGTAGTAGATTTGTCCTTAGTGTAGAATCGGTCGTTTCCCGGTATCTGAGACTTCGAAAAAGGAAAGTAGCTTTCGTCCTCCAGAACGAAAGATTTTCCGCCGTAATTCCGAGTCATCCAGCGGCATTGGGATTTCACGGTTTGAATCTGCTCATCTGTGTACTCTGGGGATCTGGTTTTCTTTCTACACACTATTCCTTCTTTCTTTAGCGTCTTGCGGATGAGTGACTTCGAACAATGGAACTTTCGGGCTGCTTCCCGTTGACTTACCGAATCCTTGTTGTTGAACATGCTGCGCAGCGAGCGGAGCGTTTTCTCATTCATTATTTTCGCTGGACGGCCGCAACCTTTCTTCCGGGTTACTCTCATGCATGCCAGGATACGGTATACGGTGGATACCGGAACTTTTTCACGACAAAAATGGTCCACCGTGTATTTTTTTCCACGATCTTCGTTCGCTTGAAAGAATTGTACAACGCACGCGCGCAGTTCTTCCTGTTTCGACGGCATGCTGAACACGACTGAACATGTTAGAGTGAAATAAGAGTGTATGAAAATTTTCTGGAGAGTGCAACGATTCATTCATCTAAAGTGACATTTCTATGCGGCCGTTTTTGTTCTGATGGAAAAGTATTGAAATCATTCTCATTTTTTAGTGGACACCCGTTACATGCGTGCTACGACGCGGCTATTAAATAGAAAGAGGAGCGAGTGTGATATTATCACTACTTTGTGTGACTGGACGTTTGGCTCTCCCATGAATGATTCATTAGAGTAGAAGGTCATACAATGACATGACCTAGCGACATCTATCATAAATCAGCTATCTCCAATGAATCATTAACATGTGATCGAGATTCGAAAACGAAAGGCCAAATGGAACTTGGACAGCGAAATTGAAACCCGGAAACACGTATTACGGATGAGCGGAGCTTTCTACCGGCGAAACATAAAATAAACGGACGAAACTTGTATAAACGTGTTTATTGCTCTAACCTTACTGAATGAATTAATAACAAAGGGAAAAAAACGAATGCTTTTGCTGTAATGGTTTGCTCTGATGCGTTGGTGCAAGGTTTGACGTTTTCGTAGGTGCGCTTATGGAATGCGGGAGTAGGGATGTCGCTACCAGATTCTCAAACACCTCCACCCCGCCTTGAGGCAACGCCTCAATCCGGAAGTGGGCATAGCTTCTGCACTGGACGCTGGTACTCCGACTTACCTCGTCGCAACGTGACAGTACGAACCAAGCCATGCTTGTCAGGATGAACTGCTACTACCCGTGCCAATTCCCAGGCGGACAGTGGAGTGTTGTCATTTATGACCAGAACGAGCTGGTCCAGCTTGATGTTGTCTCGAGCGGTTTTCCACTTTCCTCGCGGTTAAAGAGTAGAGATGTATTCGTCACGCCACCTGCTCCAAAACTTCGCTGAATATCTCTGCACCTTCTACCAATGATCCAACTGGTTTATTTTCAGGTGCGTTACGTCAGGCTCGGGCAATAAGTTCAGCGGGTTCCCTACCAAGAAGTGCCCTGGTGTGAGAGCCTCGAAGCTGTCCGGCGAAGTGGAGATCGGACAGAGAGGTCTCGAATTGAGACACGCTTCTATTTGGCAGAGTACAGTTGATAGTTCCTCAAATGTTAACTTCTCGTTTCCGACGACCGGTCGCAGCAACTCTTTCGCACTCTTGACGGCCGCCTTCCAAATGCCACCCTGATGCGGACTGAACCTCCAACGGATGCCAAGATTGCTGAAAAACGATTCGGTGTTTTTGCTGTGAGCTAGCGTCGCTTCGTAGATTTCCTTCAACTGTCTGTCGGCACCGACCAGGTTCGTTCCGTTGTCTGACCAGATTTCATTACAATAGCCTCGGCGAGCAATCATTCGCTTGAATGCCGCCAAGAAAGTGTCGGTTGACAGATCAACAGCGACTTCGAAATGAACAACCTTACTCGAGAGGCACACAAAGACAACTATGTACCCCTTCGAGCAACGTTCACTACGAGTTTTGCTGCATCTAACCAATATCGGACCGGCATAATCGACGCCTACATGACTGAAGGGTCGACATGCGGTTACGCGTGCCGCTGGTAGACTGCCATCAATTGCTGCGCCGTCTTCGCCTTTTGTCGACAGCACCTGACGCAATTCCGGATAACTTGCTTGATAACGTGTTGGCAACCTTGAATCCAGTAGTTCTGATTAATCGTCGCTGTCAGGAGTGTGGCACCTGCGTGACAGTTCTGTAGGTGTAATTCTTCCACCAGCAACCTGGTAACACGGTGATTCTTCGGAAGAACTACTGGGTGCTTGACTTCGAAAGAAAACGACGATTGCTGTAGGCGACCTCCGACTCTGATCGTTCCTGTACCGTCCACAAATGGATACAAGCCGCTGATCTTCGATTTCGGACGAACTTCGTTTCCCTTGGACAACAATTTAACTTCTTCTTCGTAGTGTTCGTGTTGTGCCAATCGTATGAGCTGCAACCTTGCTTCATGCAACTCGGATGGTAGAATAGGACCAGATCTTTTCTCGTAGCATGTTGATGTCTTAGATCCCAGGTTGTAGATGAAGCGCTTGATGCACGCCAGCTGTCGGCAAGCTGAGCCGAAGTTCGATCGAGTATGGACGATGTGCTTCTCGATCTCGTATGTCGTAACTGGAATACTAACGGCAATGTTTAGTGTCTGGAAGCGTTTACGTACCTCCATCGTAGTTTTGTCGTGTTCCTCAAGCAGGATGCTCTGAGTCCAGGTTGCGGAGTCCTCCGCCAACCACTTCGGTCCCGACCACCATAAGGGATGATCGATCAATTCGGTTGGAGATATCCCACGGGATGCACAGTCCGCGGGATTTGTGGATGACGCTACGTGAGCCCAATGATTGCGCGGTAGAATCTCAAGAATAGAAGAAACTCGATTGGCCACGTACGTATTCCATTTGCGAGGATGTCCCGAGAGCCATTGCAGGACTATAGTTGAATCCGCCCAGGCAAACAATTTCGCCTGGCAGCGTTTGAATGATCCAGCAACACGTTGCATGAGCCTTGCTAGTAGTTCAGCTGCGTTGAGTTCGAGGCGTGGCAAGGACACTTGTCGCACTGGAGCAACCTTGGTTTTTGCTGCCAACAGACAGACGTGAATCTCACCATTGTGATCTGTTGACCTGAGGTATACGACCGCTGCGTAATCCTCCTCGAAAGCGTCAGAAAAACCATGTAGCTCAACTTGATCGTCGTAATTCGCTGCACATCTTGGAATCTGGATCTGCTCCAGCTGATGTAGGTTCCCTTTTAAGTCGATCCACAATTCCTCAATCATGGGTGGTAATGGATCGTGCCAGTTGAGGTCATACAACCAGCAATGTTGAAATAGTATTTTAGCTCGGACAATGACCGGCGCAAACCATCCGAACGGATCGAAAAGTCTGGCGGAGTCCGACAACAATTGGTGCTTCGTGTTGGGGCCAGCAGTCTGCAGATTCACCTTCAGCGTAAAGATATCCTTGTCTGGAATCCAATGAATTCCCAGAGCCTTGACCGTGTTACGTTCATCCGGGAATTGTATCTGAACTGCGGTATTGCTTGCTTCAGGAAACGATTTCAGAACAGCTGTCGAATTCGAGCTCCATTTCCGCAATGTGAACCCTGCACTCTTCATAATTTCGTTTATCTCCTTGATGAGGCGAATCGCTTCTTCTTCCGATTTTGCTCCAGATGTCTTAATCCTTTCAGCAGCTTCAGGATACTTCCCTTCGAAATCTTCCGATGCCTTCTTCAGTGCCGCCATGGCAAGAAATCCAGAATTCTTGAGGCCATATGTCACCGTACAAAGTCGAAAATGCTGAATCGGCTTGTCCGGCGAGCTTCTCCATACCACACGTAGGTAATCTCTGTCGTCAGGGTGCGTTAGTACTTGGCGGTACATTTTCTCAGCATCCGCAGTGAATACCACTTCGAAGAACCGGAACTCCATCATGATGTCGAAAATCTCAACGTTTACGTTCGGACCATCTAATAGCAAATCATTCAATGAGACTCCAGAGGTCGTGGCACATGAGGCGTCGAACACGACCCGGAGTTTGGTCGTGCTGCTGTCTTCCTTCACGACTCCATGATGTGGCAAATAGTAGGACTTCGTACAATCGACTGTGATCTCTGCCTCCGGAATCAGCTCCATATGGCCCAAATCTTGATATGCTTGCATGAATATATGATATCTCTCTTTCAGGTTGCTATCGGTCTCGAATCTACGCTCCATTGCACGTAGCCTCTTGATTGCTGCGCTCAGCGAATTTTCCAATTGCCGCTCTGAATCGTCCATTGGCAGTCGGATTATAAAGCGACCATCTTCCGAACGTGTGAGAGTTGAGTTGAAATGATCAACGACCCTTTGCTCCTCCGCTGTCAATTGTTTGGCTTGATGAAGTTCCTGATCTTCCCAGAATAATCGCAAGGTGCGATCGATGTTGAAATCCTGATGAAGATTGATTGCCGAGTGATGTGCGTGCATGCACCATTGCTTGGAGACTCTCCCCGCTACCATCCATCCGAAGATAGTACGCTGCGCCACATTAGTGACACCGATATCCTTGATTTGACCGGCTTGCAGTACCGACAGGAAGACATCCGAACCGAGTATGACGTCCACCGAACTAGGTTGATTGAAGTAGGGATCTGCCAGTGGCAGACCCTTCAAGTATGGCATGTTTGCCACGTCGAAACGCTGGCACGACAAGGTTGCCGTGAGCTTCCCCAGGACATACGCTGATGTAGTGAGTTGGGTTTCCTGGTTGAAACGCGACGAAATTACCAGCTTGACTGTGCCGGCTGTGGTGCCGACGACTTCTCCGCATACACCGGTAACTTCCAAAGAAGCGTTGCTACGCCTCAACCCAAGGCGGTTAGCACACACTGTCGTAATGAGAGATGCCTGGGAACCGCAGTCGATCAAAATTCTTGCTTCGTGCAGCTTTCCATCACCTCCTCGCATGTTTGCCACCACCGTAGGCAGCGATGCAAATGCAAACGGTTCGCGGTTTTCGGCCACCGCACTGTGGGACGAAACGCCAAAAACATGAACTTTTTACAATAACTCGTAAAAACGTATTTGTAACATTTTGGTGTCTTCAGATGAAATTTTTCAAAAAATATAACGCATTTAAACGTGACAAATCTTAGTTCGCAGCTTCACCACAGGCGCCGCTGCAAACTTGATTTTTTTTAAATGATGAGATAGAGAGTTAGTGTCTTCGGCAAAGTTGTAGATAATTTTAATACAAACAACATTGCTAAAAACATCAACCTTCTATCTGGTCACTGTGCCGAGGTACGTGTTTTTTTAAAATGGCGGGCCGTGGAAACTAGTTTTTTGTAATTATTTAATAAATGTGTAGTTTTAGGTCAAAATAATGTTCTACAAAGTTGTACAAATAATCAAAATATAAATTTTATCTGTACTCACCTTACGTCTAAAACCTTTATGGGAGAAGTTATAGTAGTTTTATTGTGAAAAATATACGTTTTTCATAGCCCTTTAGCTGGCGGGGATGCAAGTGGATGCACATGAAACCTCATAGGGTTCAAAATATAGGATGTATTATAGCATATTATGTTAGTTTCATGTGTATCCATGATTATCCCGAAGGGTGAACCTGTGTTCTATGAAGTAGCGAATATACCATTAAAACTATCATAAATGCTAATTTTTCCAATTGAGAACCCTATTATCGTGTAAAAACTTGTATGTTTTGTATATTTTTATAATTTTATGCATAATTGTTGCTATTGAGTTGTGCAGATACCAGGGCCCACGCGCTCTTATGACAATACTCTTAAAAATTCAATATATCTCACACACACACATTTTAAGAAAATCCTTTCACCCCTAACTTCACCCTCTCTTACTTCTATCCATGCACTTGCACTCACACAAACACACACACATACGCACCTGTCAAAGGTTTTTTTTTCTACAGCCGAGAGAGTTTATTTATCTGTGGATTGTGGATCGCGAATCATGAGGTGAAAAAGTGCAAACCGTGCAAACCGTGTGTTGATAAAAGTGCGTTTCAAGTACAGAAAATGGCTGACATAACAGGTAATGAAAAATCGAAAAAGTTGTCTTAATTTCAGTCCTCACATGGATAATGAGTTTGTATTGTATTTTACATTTCTAACTGGTCTCATCATAAGTGGTTTTTACGATGAGTCGTCTTGGAGTCTTCCTAGCACTTATTCGCTAAAAGCGTACTTTTATTAGCATTTACGCACTTCTAGTCGCACTTATGCAGTGCGCAATGCGCAATATTACTGGTACAGAAAATTTGTTGAGTTGAGAAATGTATGCTTCTCTTATTAATATTGCAGATGGGATTGATAAAAAAAATCTCTATTTAATATGGAGAAACTGCGAAGGAGAACAGAAAGACAAATTGAATTTGGTATGTGAGAAAGTTTTTTCATATTACGGAATCCAGCCGGATAGTATGGAAGAGGTTGCTACAGAAGTTCGTAGTTCTGTTTCTTCTCTATGCAAGCACTTCCAAAAACTTTGGCTTAAACTTTACCGAAATGATCACCGTATCTGCCAGACTGAATACTTCAATAGTCCGTTCAAGTTGCAACCTAATATTATAAATTTAATTCCAAGTTCATCTTCAAAATGCAAGTGTGGCAGAAAACCACTGATCTTCGAATAAAGTAGTGAAATTCTCAAGCGCTGAAAAACAGCTGAGCTGAGAGCAGAGTATCAAGCGGATGAACTAGCTTACGCTACTCAAATGAAACCAAGGGAGGATGGAAAGAAAGATGCTGCTACCGTCGATCAGTTTCTTCACGATAATAGGGTTCTCAATTGGGAATATTAGCATTTATGATAGTTTTAATGGTATATTCACTACTTCATAGAACACACGTTCACCCTTGGGGATAATCATGGATACACATGAAACCAACATAATATGCTATAATACATCCTATATTTTGAACCCTATGAGGTTTCATGTGCATCCACTTGCATCCCCGCCAGCTAAAGGGCTATGAAAAACGTATATTTTTCACAATAAAACTACTATAACTTCTCCCATAAAGGTTTTAGACGTAAGGTGAGTACAGATAAAATTTATATTTTGATTATTTGTACAACTTTGTAGAACATTATTTTGACCTACAACTACACATTTATTAAATAATCACAAAAAACTAGTTTCCACGGCTCGCCATTTTAAAAAACACGTACCTCGGCACAGTGACCAGATAGAAGGTTGATGTTTTTAGCAATGTTGTTTGTATTAAAATTATCTACAACTTTGCCGAAGACACTATCTCTCTATCTCATCATTTAAAAAAAATCAAGTTTGCAGCGGCGCCTGTGGTGAAGCTGCGAACTAAGATTTGTCACGTTTAAATGCGTTATATTTTTTGAAAAATTTCATCTGAAGACACCAAAATGTTACAAACACGTTTTTACGAGTTATTGTAAAAAGTTCATGTTTTTGGCGTTTCGTCCCACAGTGCACCGTCTGCACCACGCTTGTAGAGATCGGTACAACCTCTGGTTCCTGTTCTGCTTGCGAACCTTCCTGAGCTTCTTCTTGCCTTCCTTTTGGTTGCTTGGTTTCCCGCTGGCAAAGCATGGTATGGTGCCGCAGGTTGCACTGTGGAGTGCGGCACACCGATTTTGATTGGCATCGCTTTGCCGTGTGTGATGGACGTAGACAATTGAAGCACAATTTGGACGTAAGTGCCAATTCCCTACGCGCCGGCACATCCATGGCTTTGAACTGATCGCAGTGGAACGTCGGATGATCCTTGCTGCATTTCGCGCACGACACCTGTGCCGGACTGGCATGGAAAGGTTGAATCTTCTTTTCGCCTCCACTGGTCTTCACAAACTCCTTCTTCACAGGTTCTCCCAGCTTCCTACTGAACGCCGAACATGTTTCCAATGCATCGCAGCGTTTCTGCAGGAACTCGATGAAATCTGCGAACTTCGGATTTTCTTCGTCGATGATCTTCTGCGCCCACAATGAACGCGTCTCTCGGTCCACCGTCTCGAGCAGCTGATGGATGAGCCAAGGATCCCGTGCTTCATACTCGTTGCCAAGAGCTTTCAGCTGTCTGATGACGTCATCAGCGGTAGCCACCAATTTCTTCAATCCGCTCGCGTTCGTGGCTGACGGCTGATCGACGAATTCTCGCACTAGAGCAACAATCGGAAAAGAACTCACCATGCGTTTGGCTTCACCATCCAAGTATGAAAATAAGTACTGCATCTTGACGGAAGCCTTCAGATCCGCCCTGTTGTGGATCGTACTAACAAACAAATCCTTGAACGAATTCCACGCCTTACGCTCTCCTCGGAAAACGGGGATGTTGAGCTGCGGTAGTTTTACGTTGAGTTGGGGTTCCGGAATACACATCTGATCGCTGGCTGCCGGCTGTTGCGATTGGTTTTGGCGATCCAAAATTGCTTGCTGTGTTTCCAAAAGTGCCTTGATTGCGTCGCGCAGATCACTAGGCGACTCGTTCCCCACACTTAATTCTGAAATCCGGTCCTGACGTTCCTCTAGGAACTCCGTATACAGATCCTTCACTTGGAAATAGACTGCATCGAATTGCATCCGGTAGTTGAATACTGGCGAAACATCATCCAGATTTGCTGTGTTCTCCTCAATCGTCGTTTGAACGGCATCGAAATTTGCTGCAAGCTCCGTGAGCTTTTCTCGTCGTTCGTGCACTTCTCCGCACGACGGATTCCGGGTGGAAAGTGATTGCGCGACGGACAGCTCCCATTTTACTTTCACGAACATAACCTCTCGCTTCGACCGAAGCTGTACCAAATCCATCGGATTCATGATCCGGCTCGAAGGACCAAACAATGATCGAGATTCGAAAACGAAAGGCCGAATGGAACTTGGACAGCGAAATTGAAACCCGGAAACACGTATTACGGATGAGCGGAGCTTTCTACCGGCGAAACATAAAATAAATGGACAAAACTTGTATAAACGTGTTTATTGCTCTAACCTTACTGAATGAATGAATAACAAAGGAAAAAAACGAATGCTTTTGCTGTAATGGTTTGCTCTGATGCGTTGGTGCAAGGTTTGACGTTTTCGTATAGGTGCGCTAATGGAATGCGGGAGTAGGGATGTCGCTACCAGATTCTCAAACAACATGAGATTAGGCCCTCCCACCAGCGTCCAGGTACAAAATCCAGCCATGGAGAGGGCTTAGAGCGTATTGGTCGTAACTTAATTGTAACATCTATACATTAACATATCTTTTTTTTTTGAGGTTTACTGGCGGGACTCTGAATAGAGTAGAAACCTCTACGCCAGGCCTTTGATGATATCGTTGCGTAGATCCTTTCGAATCATTTTGCCAGCCGTACACGGAACATGTGGTCCAAGAAGACGCTGTTGCAAATGACTCGGAAGGAGCCACGTTTGAGAATTTTGTTATGTTATGTTGTTCTTTGTTATTTTTTTCCATAGTCTATTTGTGATTTTGTTAGTCAGTATCACGTTTTCAGCTTGAATGATTTGTTTCGAAGTTCCTTCTGTCTTTTGTAGTCTAGTTGGATTGTTATTTGTTTGAAGGTTTTCCGAAGCAGTTTTCTCGAACCAAAAATAAGAAGTTGTTGTTCCTTGTGTGTTAGACTGACAAAACTTAACTCCCTTTGATGCATTTCACCAACCGTGCAAAGATCATGTCGTCCATAGAGACGCTGTTGACACTGCCTCAAAAGGTGTTACATTTCCCAGGTTTGCTTCTCCTTTCTTTGCATTATGTTCATGTCTATTGTTTTGTGTCATTTGGTCATTGGCGTTATTTCGTCTCACCTCTTCTGATTCATTTATTTTTGTGTGTTCTACATTATTGAATTTTGTTTTTACTATCCTTTCATTGTGTCTGTTATGTTTGTCTGAAACCAATTTCCTAGTCTTCGCGGTCTTGGCCGATCTCTTTATATTATTTCGCCATGGTCTTTTAATATCATATAAGTTGACCCATCGCATAAGATAGTGAGTGGTGATTCTCAATTATTTTTATAATTTTGCAAATTAGAATTATGAAGTTCTTACCTTGATGATGTGCAAGCTTGTTGTTAGTTTTTACTCACTTATGACTTATGTTATTTCTCACGAGTTTCCATTCCTGTGCGATCGTATGTTATATCTGAAATTATATTTATGACGATTAAAGCTATTAAAGTTGTCGAACTAAAACATATATATTCATTTTTATTTATTCCGTGTTATATCTTACGTGGAAATATTCTGCTTAGTGCCTAAATAGAGAAGATTATGTAAAATGTTGGTTAGTGGGTTATATCGTTGACATTCTGACAAACCACCGGAGTTTTCTTCATCATCGGACCCGGTAAGCTCTGATGGCAGTAGAGAGCTGTTTGAAGTGCCTCCATCTGATTCTTCAGTTGTTTCGTACTCGGACTCAACCATTGTGCATCGTATAGTGATTTCGTGAGTTTCTTCATCTTTATGTTTCATTTAATGTTTCCAGAATAGTCATCACGTGAAGTTGACTGCAGGTTTCTTGGAGCTGACATACAATACAGAGAAGATATAGAGAAGAATTGTTCTTTGTCCTCAAGGCCACTTGTCTCCCTAGGCGGACCCTCCGCGTCCTATTCTTTTTATAAAACCCCAGCCTTTAACTCCTTGTCAGCATCTGTCCTAAGTTACATTTTTCAATGACCTTTGTTCAGTTCAGAGGTTCTGATCCCTAGCTAAATAATATGTTGTTAGAGTCAGTGCCTTGATCACGGCTGTCGTATAGAGCGTACATTTAAATTATAATATAAATTTGCATTATCTGCACCTGACACCTCAGGACATATTACTTGTTGCTCACAATCATGATCAAAACTCTCACCCTTTTCGATAATGATGAGAACAATAAGATTATTAAGAATACCAAGTGTGTATGTATATTTGCTGTTTATTCAATGGCAATTAGAGAGTAAACAGCAATGAAAGAGTTGTCAAGCAAATAAAAAGTGCACTTTTTGTCGTTTCCCTAAATTATTTGAAGGAATTTATAGATTGTTCCCAGCTTCGTATAAGAGTGAATTGCGGCTAAACCCGCCAGTAAGACACCTCTTTCAGTGCCTTAAAATAAACGTACTACGACGTGGCAATTTAAAGAAAGTAGAGTGTGATACTATCACTGCTGATCATGTTCTTAGTCTCACATGCTGGCCTTTTGCATGGGATTAGCCCTCTCACCTACGACAAGGTGACAATCATGATCTTCGAGAGGGAACATCTATACATTAACATATCGTAACTTAATCACGAGAGGCCGAATATCAAAAGACCAAATAAACTTGACAGAGCGAGCGGTGCGAGCGCACTTTCCCACACTCCTTGACATGTATATAAATCTTACTTAAGTAAACACAACTGAAATCAATCACCGATCCGAACACGCAGAGAAATAGACGTAGTTTGAAACAGCAATATCTGAGAATAAATTCAACAAAAAAATACTATTTGTTTCATATTGATATTGATACGAATACACCTATTGTTACGAATACACCTGATTTTTGCTTCAACAATACTGTTGTTAGAATTTAAAATCATAATTTTAGAATCTACAAAATATTTTGTTGATATTGCAAATTTGTTTTTTGCTACTTATTTTTATTGCTTCAACAATCTAATTTTGTAGAATCAACAATAATTATATCTGGATCGAAAATACTTCATGTATAAATCATAATTTTGAAAAAAAATCTAATAGTCGGAAGCTTACGACATAGAGTGGCTTTGCAAGGCGTCATTCTCTTCACAGCCACTCTACTTGCGGATACCACCTTTTTGATTTTTGAGCAATCTGAAAATCTTGCTTAAATGGCTGACGTGGAAGAGTTAGTTGTTGAACGCGTCGATAAACAAACTTTGTCGTTCTTCGAGTTATTGGAAAGTTTTGGATTGACGGCTACTATAATTAACGTTTTCTTGGGTAAGTTCAAAGTGCCTTTGTATTTATACAATTTTATTTATATTCACATGATTACTTCAGCAAATCCGTACACGGTCGATACGCTGAAAACCATAGAGCGTAAGGAAACATGCGAAGCTTTGATGAGCATCTGCAATCGTCCAAACTCTACAAAACAACTAAAATAATTGTTATTTCAAATGTAGCAAGTTCAGAATTATTCCCAACTAATTTGCATAAGTTGGAAGATAGCTTTTCTTTAGACATTGTAATTTTCTGTCAATAATAAATCATGTTTAAAAATTTGTTTTTATTCTGATGAATTTGAATCTCAAAAACCTCTTCCACAAAAACAACAAAACTACTTGTTCGGACTGAGAGGGAACTTTCCTCTTTTGCAGTGGACTGTATCAGTAGGTTGGTGGAGGAGGCAGGCGTCAATAGAAAATTCAACTCTTGTAGCTCTGAAAAGAGCTGGGGGTTGACGCTGCTCCGAACCAAGGGGTGAGTGCGGTGAAATGATCGAAACGGCGACGGCTACGCTAATATCAACTTAGTTTATTTTTCTCTCTTCTTTCTCCTTAACAAAGTGTCTGCTGCTGCTGATGCTCGCTGGGTGATAGTCAAATGAAAACTGGATGGTGAGCACATCAGTCCATGTCCGTTATATAGGTGCGCCTTTTGCGCGTCATGATGTGGATGGCTCTGATTGGCTGAAGGTTACTGGCTGCACGGTGGTCTTCTTAGGGGTGTATTTTCTCGCTCGAAAGTGGCGTGGGTTTTCGTGCAATTGCATTGGACGCTTCCGACGGAGACGGAACATAATCCCCCGGTTGAGGGTACTCAACAATCTTCGCAATTCGATGAAGCTCGGATAGGCATATCTTCGAAGGGTAGCACAGAAATTTTGTTGATGGCACGACGAAAGACGGATCCACTTGTAAGAACATCGACAGTTCGGACTAAACCATCGTCGCCAGGATAGACCGCCATAATGCGACCCATCTTCCAGTTGAGTGGAGGCTGATTTCGATCGTGAAGAAGGACGATCATTCCCTTCCGGATGTTTGGCATAGTGCGAAGATTCTTCTTCCTGGGTTGTAGTGTGTTGAGGTATTCCCGGCTCCATGCGCGCCAGAAATGTTCACGGATGAGCTGGAGATGTTGCCAACGGTTCAGGCGGGTTGCTTTCACGTCTTCTAAGGAAGGCTCGGCCATGGCAGTGAGCGGACGGCCGATAAGGTAGTGCGCCGGTGTGATCACCAGCGGATCTGCAGGGTCGTTGGAAATGGCGTACAATGGTCGAGAGTTTAACACGGCTTCGATTTCCACCATGACTGTGGTTAGCTCTTCGAAGGTTAGCTTGACGTTGCCGACGATGCGCTTGAGGTGTGTCTTCGCTGACTTTACTGCGGCCTCCCAAAGGCCGCCAAACTCGGGTGCGTTTGGTGGAATAAAATGCCACTCGATTTCACGGGTGCGGCAAAAATCCTCGATTGTCTTCACCGTCTGCTGATCTTGGAATTGGTGAAACAGTTCGTTGAGTTCGTGGTATGCACCTCGGAAATTAGTAGCGTTATCCGAGTGCAGCTGCTGCACCATTCCTCTCCGACCGATGAAACGTTTAAGAGACGCCAAGAAGGCATCAGTACTTAAGTCGGAAACGACCTCCAAGTGCACTGCCTTGGTTGTCATGCACACGTAAACGGAAACGTACGCTTTGACCAATGCTGTACGACGAACACCTTGCTTGATGAGAAATGGACCGGCGTAATCCACACCGGTGACTGCAAATGGTGGTGATGGCACAACTCTCGCGGTAGGCAGGTTTCCCATCAACTGGCTGGTATTGGTTGGGTTGACTCGAAAACATCTCACGCACTTACGGGTGATCAAACGAACAGTGGAGCGTGCGTTCAGGAGCCAGTATCGTTGTCGCATTGCGTTAATCAAGCCGGTCTGCCCGATGTGAAGTAGCTCGACGTGCATCTGCCGAACTAGCAGGCGTATCACAGGATCCTTGTCCGGTAAAATGATGGGATGACGGCTCTCAAAAGGTAGTTGGGAACGGTCCAGACGGCCTCCCACACGAAGTAGACCATCGGAATAGATCGGCCGAAGGTTTGCGAGCCTCTTGCAGGGTTCGTTGAGAGTCACTCGCTTTATCTCGTCCGCAAAATGAACGTGTTGGATTACTCGTATGATGGCTTCGGTTGAACGGCGTAGCTCCCCGACGGTCAGATGTCGGCTTGTTGTTCGTTGTATAGAAGGTTTACGGCAATTTACAACAAATCGTAGCACGTAGCCCATGATACGCTGTATCGTTCGAAAGCTACTGAACCTGGAGAAGAAAGGAAACGGTTCGATACTTACAGCCGGACTGGCTATCATTACTTTGAGCTCTGGCAATTGATCTTCGGGGACGAGCGCTGGCGAATCGATTTCATACTGCACGCTGTGAAGAAATTCAGGGCCATTCCACCAGAGCGGGTTGTCTTTCAGTGTTTCGGGTAGTTGGCCTCGAGAAACGATGTCTGCTGGATTCCGTAAGGATTGAACATACTCCCATCTGTAGTCATTTGTGTTTTCCTGTATTACAGCGATTCGATTTCGGACGAACAACTGTAACTGGTTGAGTGGCTTTTTTATCCAGGCCAGGACAATAGTACTGTCGCACCACAGCACAACTTCTCGGAGCGTCATGTCGAGGGCTGGTAACACCTTCTGAACCAAACGAGTGAGCAGTAGAGCGGCGCACAACTCTTTCCGTGGAATGGAAAGGTCATGCAAAGGTGCCAATTTTGATTTGCTGGTGACGAGTCGTAGCTTTGCCGAACCATCGGCAAACAAGCTTCGCAGATAAATGCAGGCTCCGTACGCCACTGTTGAAGCATCGGAAAAACCATGCAGTTCATACGCAATCACTCCTTCGAATGTTACGCATCTAGGGATATCGATGTGGTGCAAAAATGACAATGATGTTTTGAGTTCTTGCCACTCCTGCGCCGTTACGTCGTCAACCGGATCGTCCCAGCCAACCTTGAGTTGCCACAATCGCTGAGCCAAGAGCTTCGCCAATACGATAACCGGCGACACGAGTCCAAGAGGGTCGAAGAATTTGGCGATCTCAGAATACATTGCTCTCTTTGTTACCCTTTGTTGATTCGTTGCTGTAGTCGGATTCGGATGGTAAGCGATGAACAGTCTGTCACCACTCGGGTCCCACTGCAAACCGAGCACTTTGATGGCTGAATTTACTCCTCGATCTTCCGTTACTATCGTCTTCTCGCGATCTTCTTCGGGAATGTGCTCGAGAAATTCCTGGGAATTCGAACACCACTTATGGATGGGGAACCCTCCTTGGCTGAGGAGCTGTTTCAGCTGTCGTTGAGCCTCAATTGCGTCGGTCACAGAATCTGCACCGGAGAGCACGTCGTCCATGTAGGTTTCTTCCTTCACGATTCGAGCGGCGATTGGAAAGGCTTCGCCGTCTTCTTCCACCAGTTGCACCAAACACCTTGTTGCGAGGAATGGTGCCGATGCAGTGCCGTAGGTAACGGTACACAATTCCAAAACACGTAGTGGTTGGGATGGATGAGGTCTCCAAAAGATGCGTAAAAATCGCTGATCTTGCTTCGTATGCAGAACTTGGCGATACATTTTCGCCACATCCGCTGAAAAAGCTATCTTGTTCTTCCGAAAGCGAAGAATGATGAAATGAAGATCGTTCTAGATTACCGGTCCAACCTGTTGTACTTCGTTGAGGGACAGATCTGTAGCCGATGATTTGGCGCTTGCATCGAACACGACACGACATTTCGTGCTCGAACTTGATGGTCGCAACACTGCGTGATGCGGCATGTAGTACACTAGCTGGTTCGGTGGATCGTTGGATTGATGAATTTCGCGGCAGTGTCCAAGAGCCTCGTACTCCCGGAGAAATTCCACAAACTGCGTCTGTAATTCCGGATTGCGTAGAAGTCGTTTCTCTAGCATCAGGAACCTCTTGAGTGCCACAGCACGGCAGTCGTCCAGCTGATCGATGGTTTCTTTGAACGGTAGCTTCACGATGAATCTTCCGGTTTCATCTCGTTGATAGGTAGACAGAAAATGAGCTTCACATGCCAGTTCTTCGGTCGAAAGCTTAGGTACGTCCGGCACTTCCTCGATCTGCCAGAACTGCTGCATCATTCGTTCGATGTCGTCGACGGAGGCATGATTGGCTTGCTGAATAGAAACGTTGGTCACTTGCGGTTCGATGATGACACCAGATACGATCCATCCAAAAAGAGTATCTCGTAACTGAGGTAAGTTGTCCGCTAGATTGAGCTGACTTGGCTTCAGTATGTCGAAAAACATTTCTGCTTCGATCAGAAAGTCCACTTTATCAGGCGTATGGAAGTCGGGATCAGCTAGAACTACTCCTTCTGGAATGTCCCAGTAGGCGATGTTAATCTTCGATGAAGGAATCGTGCCTGTCACTTTCGGGGTTACTAGGCACTCGAGGCTTGCATGGAAGCTGCATACTTGGGATTGAATCTTCAGCGTCACTTTGTCACGAGCAAGAGTTCGCAAGGCGTTGATACCAGTAATCTGGACGTTTGCTGCTGTCTTCGGCAGACCCAAACGGTTGGTTAACTCTTCCGTCACAAAGTTCACTTGGGAACCACTGTCCAATAAAACGCGGCATGGATGCGGTTTGTTCTGCTTATCATAAACATGTACCACTGCAGTAAGTAGCAGTACTGTCTTGCACGATTGAGCAACGTTCGACGCACAGGTGGTGGACACAGTGGGGTCGACGGATGGATACTTCTGCTCCGGCCTCGGTTGAGTCGGAAGCGCTGGATCTGACGGTAGGCTTACCTTCGATTCCGCGGGAATTGAAACGTTCGATTTTATTTCACGGCTGGGTGCCCCATCATCGTGGAGCAGCGTATGGTGTCGGCGTTTGCATTTTCGACACGATTTATCGGATGGACAATCTCGGATGCGGTGTCCTTTACGCAGGCAGTTGAAGCATACTCCTGCGGCACGTATTTTTTCGTTCCTCTGCGAAGGGCTCAATTTCTCTAATGCTGTGCACTGCTGGTTTCGATGTGCGCCTCCACAGATCTCACATTCTTGCGACTCAGTGGTTGATGCCGCATGACTTTTTTGCGTTGGATTCTAGGAGAAAGGCTGGAGTTGCTTCGGCTTCGCGGAAGGATTCGATGTGTGGAAAGCTGCATCGCAGTTTTCTAGGATCTGGCACCTGTACTTCAAGAAATCGATGGTCTGCGAATACTTGGGAAGATCGCCTTTCTTCTGAGTTCCTTCCCACGCCTTCCTTGTGAACTTGTCAAGAGCGGAGATCACCAGATACACGATCATGTGCTCCGAAACACCCGTTATTTCTTGCTTGAGGTATCGGAGGCTTTCGACGTGAAGTGTGGCTTCGTTTACCAGTGTCCGCAGTTCCTTGTACGACTCCGATGTCATCTTCTTAAGGGACATCAACCCACGGATGTGAGTTTCCACTATGACTCGCTTGTTTTCGTAACGGTCAGTCAAAATATCCCAAGCTTTTTTTTTTTTTTTTTTGTTGGGGCGTAGAATCACAGCGTCCACTGAGTTGAACTTTTGTGATATACCCCTGTTTACTATACTAATTCGCATCTTAAAGCTAGATCACCATTTGTCAAGTGACCAGCCTAAGACGCGTCTCCCAGTCAGGCAAAATTGAGTTTATAAAACCCACCACCTTCCCAGGAATTGCAGTCCAAATTTCTTCAGGTTGCATATAGCCACTGTACAGAAATTTAAGTCTGCTCTTGTACACAGCATCACAACTGCAAAGCAGATGTTCCGAGGTTTCACGTTCCATGTTACAGAAACGACAGATATCATTCTGAACCTGGCCAATGTTTTTCAAATGATATCTACTCGGGCAATGTCCGGTTACTAGGCCAGTATAGGTACAAAGAACTCTCTTATTGAGCTCCAGAAGCTTTTTACTAATTGCAACATTTGGAATTATAAACCTTTTCGCTTGAGAACACTTTGTGGTGACCAACCAATTGGTCATCACCCTTTGCTCTTCCCAAGATTTTAATTCCATTTTTATGGCACAGTATGATATACCGCAGAATGGTTCTGGGCCAATAAACTGTGCATTTGAACCTTGTTTAGCAAGCTCGTCTGCCCTTTCATTGCCTTCAATGCCACAGTGTCCCGGAACCCAGAATAAATTTACCGAGTTCTCTTGGCACACCTTTCGCAATGAAAGAATGCATTCCCAGACAAGTTTGGATGGAAAGAATGCATTCCCAGACAAGTTTGGATGTACATTTATAATTACTTAACGCTTTGAGTGCCGCTTGGCTGTCTGTAAAAATACAAATATTTGCATATCTATATTTTCTCTTCAGACAAACGTTAACACATTTTATTATAGCAAAGATCTCCGCTTGGAAAACCGTTGGAGAGTTTCCCATCGCCACTGAGATTTCTACCCCAGGGCCGAAGATTCCTGCTCCCGTTTTTGTTCCAATTTTTGAGCCATCTGTGAAAAATTTAATGGAGCCATGACGAACAGTGGGACCTCCGACTTCCCAATCTATACGTGACGTTTCACATATGTTGTAAGGAATGTCATGGTTTTCCACAGGTTTCATCCAGTCTCCATTCATGTACATCACTGGCCCATTTTGAAAGCTTTGTGAAATGCTCAGGTGACCGACTAAATCACCAGACATGAAAGTTTTCAACCGTTTAAGTCTAAACATACTCTTTTCCGCTTCTAGTTGCACGTATTCGGCACGTATAAAGGCAGCAGATTTAGCATTGCATTCAACGCATTTGATGGAGTGCTGCGCATCGCTCCCGTTATAGCAATGGATACTAGCCGTTGAAGTTTTGCAAGCTTTTTCTGTGCAGTAGCCTCTTTTGTTTTTGGCCACCACACAAGAGAAGCATACGATATTTTAGGACGTATTATGGATGTATAAATCCACATTATCATTTTTGGTCTTAGACCCCATTTTCTGCCAAATGTTTTTGAGCAAATCCAGAAAGCACTGGTTGCCTTACCGATCACACACTCAAGGTGAGCATTCCAGTTCAGTTTGGCATCCAGTATCACTCCTAAGTATTTAACCTGTTCACTAAGATGGATCTTTAATCCTCCTAGCTGGAACGCTTTTAGACTAAACTTCCTTTTCCTAGTGAAAGGTACAATTACTACTTTTGCTGGATTAATGCTAAGGCCCTCCTTGATACACCAAGACTGGGTAAATTTTAGGGCCCATTGCATTCTTTCTGAAATGATGTTGTCAAATTTTCCCCTCACTATAATGACTATATCGTCTGCAAAACCTACAACCTCGAAACCTTTTTCCTCTAAGCTTCTTAGAAGCTCGTCTACAACTAAGGACCACATAAGTGGTGAGAGGACTCCTCCTTGGGGACAACCTTTCGTTGCCCGTATTGTAATAGACGAACTTCCCAGCTCTGAAGTGATTTCTCTTTTTGCAAGCATGGTATGAACCCAGTTAATTATGTTCATGTCAAAGTTCCTTTTCTTCATGGCACGAGCCATAGATGAATAGGAAGCGTTGTCGAAAGCTCCTTCAATATCTAAGAAAGAACAAAGTGCTATTTCTTTTACCGATAGAGCTTTTTCTACTTTTGAAACCACACTATGCAGTGCCGTAACTGTTGACTTACCAGACTGGTAAGCAAACTGGAACTCAGATAGTGGATGCTTGTTCATGTAATTTGAATTGATATAATCATTCAAAACTTTTTATATAGTCTTTAATAGGACTGATGAAAGACTAATGGGTCTGTATGATTTAGGATGCGCCTTGTCTCGCTTTCCTACTTTAGGTATGAAGATAACTTTTACTTGTGTCCATGAAGTTGGAATATGGTTGAGTCTTAAACTTGCCTTAAAAATCTCAATTAATGGCGAGATCAACACTGCATCGCCATTTTGAAGTAATGCTGGAAATATCCCGTCCGTTCCTGCAGATTTGTAAGGCTGAAAAGATCTCAACGCATTTTCTACCCTGGCTTTCTTAAATATTTTGTCAGCCAAGTCATTTGCAGCAATTTTCGCTCTAACAGACTTTTTAGATGTCCTTGTAGAACTTTTTTCACCTTCAAGTGATCCATCTCTGATTGGATCTACACACAAAACTGATCCAGGAAAATGTGTTTCCATAATCAGCTTTAACGTTTCACTAGGAGTTTTTGTAAAAACTCCATCCTCATTTTTCAGATTCCCAAGTTCAATCGTATGATCCTTTGCAAGAGCCCTCTGAAGTCTTGCGACTTCTGGACTATTGCTTATGTTTTCACACGTTAGAACCCAGGATCTTCGTTTAGATTTTCTAATTTCTTTATTGTACTCAGTAAGGGCATTCCTATAGGGAGTCCAATCTGAGGTTCTTTTCGCTTTATTAAACAACCTACGAGATGTTTTACGCAGACGTTCCAACTTAGAGTTCCACCACGGAACATCCCTGTTAGAGGATGATTCTTTGATAGGACAACTAATATGGAAAGAATTTAAAATCGTGTCATTTACCTTTTGGGAAAATGATTCCAATTTCTGAACTGAATCAATCTTTCCACCTTCTGTAAATAACTCCGAGTTCAAATGTTGTGCATATTGATCCCAGTTTGTTTTCCTCGGATTTCGAAATGTAGAAGTTGACCTATTTCCACCACTCCATTCGAACACAATGTCTATGATCCGACAATGACGTTTCCTCAGAGACTTCCCACTTTGAAATACGTTCAAATTGCACTATTGCACAATGTCAAATCCAAGACTTCTTGTCTGATAGCATTTGAAAAGATAGGTTCGTTTCCCTTATTGCATATGTCTATATTGTTTGAAGAGAGATATTCCAATAAGCACTCCCCTCGACTGTTGATATCCGTACTACCCCACACGGTATGATGTGCGTTGGCATCACAGCCAATTATGAATGACTTATTATTTTCTCTGCAGTACTTGACAAATGAGTCGATCTCAGGAGGAGGCACCTCAGGAGCATCACCTGGAAAATAGGCTGAAGCCACTATGACCTCAGTTTTTCCTCTGGTGGTAGGCACCTCAACCATGACCGCAACAATGTCCCGTTTGAAGAATTCTGTAATGGGATAGCAATTCAGTGTTTTATCAACCAAAACAGCAGTTCTTGGCGTACTCTGATTTTCATCATAGAGCAACTTACAGTCCTGTGTTTGAATACCCAGTATTTTTCCTTTATTAGTCCATGGCTCTTGAATTAGTACCACGCCCAGCCCCTCTTTTCTAAACCTCCGACTCATGACAGCAGATGCTCCTTTTGCATGATGGAGGTTCACCTGCAGGAACTTAGTTGGTTTCATTTCTAAGGGTGGCACGCTCTTTCTTGCTTGTGCGGGGAGCGATAGACCCATCGATGTTTTTAATGGTCAGAGCAATAAGCTCGGCATTTACGTATGGAGTAAAATACTCAGTTACACCTTTTAGCCAGTTTGCTGTAATTTGAACCTTGCATTCAAGAGACAAATCACCTTGCCTGTAGCTACATTTTGTAAACTTATATTTTACGTCATGTCTTTGCTCCTCTACTTTTTGTAGAAGCATCGAGCTGCACTGTCAATATTTTGAGTTTTAGATAATCGTTAATGATTATTCCACTCTTTACCATTTTTGCCGATTGACCTCGATTTAAATAAAAGCAAACTCATCCTTAATTTTCCTTTTTCTTTTTTTTTATGATTTTCAATTTTTTTTAAAAATTTTGAAAATAGTTTTATATTTGCGGTTATTAGTTTCGATTTCACTTCGGTTTCAGTGAAACTAGCATCACTGGTATTATATTACTTTCACGCAACAATATTTATGCGCTAGCTTTTAAGCAAGTTTGAAAGCTTCCCATGTAAGTTCGAAAGCTCCTCATGCAAGTTCGCAAGCCAAACTTGCATCCAAGTTTGCAATGAGGTCTTATTCAAACCAAGTTGAATAAAAGTTTATTCAAGCTTTTAATGCCTTCTCTTACTTGCCGCGTTTTATTTTCTTTTCTTTTTCACTTTTCTATATGGCACACAGTTAATAAAGGATAAATACCTTTTTACACTGGATTTTACCTGATACACTTAACTTTTGTCACCGGTATTGCTTCAACTATAAGTCCCAAGCTTGCTTGTAGTTGCCTTCACTTAGGATCTTAGCATCCAGCGTTCCTGCCGCATCTCCGATAAGAGCTTTGTCGAGGTGATACAATTTCATTGCATCCGTATCCCCCGAGTTGGCCATCAGGTCCTGGAAGATAGCCTTGAACTTGGGCCATGAGCCGTAGTTTCCATCGAACGTCGGTATTGGAGCTTTTAACGGTTGCTGCTGGATAACCACATGAGGTGCTGTTGGGTTGGTGGTGGGACCTTGCTGTTTTGCTTCCAATAACAACTCTTCCACAGCATTGGATACGTCGTAGTACAGATTCTCGAAAGTATCGTATTCGTTCTCCTGTACTTCAAGTGCTTCTTCGGGAACTACTGCTAATAATTTGCTGTGAAATTGGCTGTATTCAGCGTAGGCAACAGCCAGATTCTTCGAAAGCACAGTAAGTTGTGCTAATCCAAGCGTCGAGTTAATCAGCGTTCGATTTATCCTCACTAACTTCATTTTTGCTTGCGACCGCTGGCGAACTAATCCTCGGTACTCCTTTGCTGCTGCTTCATTCAACTGAGCTTCCCATTCGTCGAAACCGTGGAATGATCCAGATTCATCCGACGGTGGCGCTACAGGATCTCTTCGATGTTGTTCGACGGTATCACCTTGCACGGCGTCACGATTCGTTAAACACGCAGCCTTCGACATTTTCGATTCACTTTCGAAATCACGTCAGTCTTTATTTTATCGTTTTTGCGAACGCGCACAATCACACACGAACACAATTCACTTAATTCGCTTCGCACTCAGTTGGCATCAACAACAGCAGAAGCAGTTTCGTGTTTTTGTTCACTTTTAGCGTAGCACGTCTCGTTCAAACACGTTCAAACATGCACAAATGTGTGCGCACTAGGTTTTTCTTCCGACGGGTGTCGGTTTCACTGTTTGCTGACGGGTCGTCAGCGGCTCGACCCAGGCAGGGTCGTCACATTCAACTTCTATTCGGGTTCACAACGCGTACGGTGGCTCAATCCAGGCGGGATCGTCACAGACAACTTCACTGGGATCCGGTTTGGGACGGACCAAATTGATGTTCGGATTGAGAGGGAACTTTCCTCTTTTGCAGTGGACTGTATCAGTAGGTTGGTGGAGGAGGCAGGCGTCAATAGAAAATTCAACTCTTGTAGCTCTGAAAAGAGCTGGGGGTTGACGCTGCTCCGAACCAAGGGGTGAGTGCGGTGAAATGATCGAAACGGCGACGGCTACGCTAATATCAACTTAGTTTATTTTTCTCTCTTCTTTCTCCTTAACAAAGTGTCTGCTGCTGCTGATGCTCGCTGGGTGATAGTCAAATGAAAACTGGATGGTGAGCACATCAGTCCATGTCCGTTATATAGGTGCGCCTTTTGCGCGTCATGATGTGGATGGCTCTGATTGGCTGAAGGTTACTTGCTGCACGGTGGTCTTCTTAGGGGTGTATTTTCTCGCTCGAAAGTGGCGTGGGTTTTCGTGCAATTGCATTGGACGCTTCCGACGGAGACGGAACACTACTATTTATCACAAAAAAATTAATATTTTTGAATTAATAATATAATATTGTAGAAACAATAATAAAATTTTTCGTTTTAAAATGACCGCTTTTGTCGATGCAATCAAACATTTGCATTGTCTCGACAAATTATATTTTTGTTGTAACTATATTTATGATTTGAAATTGACAGCAGGCTATCTTGCAGCATTTTTAAAAAACAACAATACTTATTGTTGAAATGAATAACTTTAATGGTCGAATCAAAAGAAAATATAGGTAAGCCGTGAGTCTACAATAAAATTTGTTGAAGCTATACATAATCCTTTTGAATTTACAACATTTTTTTCTGCGTGAAATAAAATCAAATATGACAAAGTTGGTTCTAGGCCGCGCTCTCCTGTCAAATTTTAATCATTCACCTGAATTCACAAGTGCACTCGCCTATGGAACAATCGACTCTGTGATGTGCATGATACTTAGTTTATTCAAATCATTTCAATTTATGTATCAAATGTATGATTTCAAATTCTTTCTTTAATAACTGATATAATACTTTTGGTGGGCAGCACAGTAGTATAGAATCCTAATAATCAACAGACTAAAAACTTACCTTTCATTACGTTAAGATGCTGTTCCTGAAGTTCCACACCAAACTCGTCATTTTTCTGTTTGATCCTGCGTTCGTGCTCTTTTTCGTCGGGAACAACAATGACTGCCCTTCTAACTGCATATTCACCAAAACCCCGTAACTTACGCTTTTGTTCGGATGGAAATACGTTGGTCTAAGAAAAAGAAAACTCAATTATAATCATGTGATTTGCAATAAATATTCATCTATTTGCAAACCTGATCTATGATAAAGTTCTTTCTTCGTTTTGAGGCAATTTCGATCAGCTTGTTCAAGCTTTTTGAAAGTTGGTCAACGAGTCTTGACCACTTCTTTGTATTCGCTGGTTTCCTAGGTTCACCCGAAAGCTTAGGGTAGAGAAAGATTAATAAATACAAAAAAGTAAGGCGATATACATTATTAGAATCTCACTCTCATTTGATCCAACAGCGTATCCACGCTTAATATGGTTATTTTCTTGTTCGTATTCTCGCTTACATAATTTTGTACCCAATGAGTTTTACCACTGGCTGGTAATCCTATTAAAAATGTGAGCTGAAAACACACGAAAGATGTAAATCAATGCCACTGTTTTTGGAAATTTATTTATAATTTGATTTAAATTAACATATAAAAAGTTTGTATGAATTCGATCACTCGACAGCATCGAACATCGTCAAAAAGCGACAACCTCACTTATAAAATAAAATGCAAAATATACCAGCCTGACGTTATGAATAAATTTGACAAAAGATTGCAAGTTTTAAACGTTGTTTTCTATACTGAGGTACAATTGCAAATACTGCACCACAATTGATGTAACAATGAATAAAACTCAACTAAAAGAAGTATTTTTCTCACAATATTTGCAAGAATAGAGTTAAGGCAAGAATGTAAATGGCTAACCTTTAGTAGCGTAGGCATACGTCATCATTTCGAACAACCCAATGTGACTTGTAGTTTTTCATTCAGCATTTTGTAATGCACAAATTGATAAATTACCAAGATCCTATAACGAACCAATACTTTTGTTCAGAGATTCAAAATCTTATGATGCTCATAAGAGTCATCAGCATATCAATTTACAATCGTTAACGTTGAGTTACGAGTAAGGATGTATAATTTGCAGGGTGGCCACACAATTTTCATTTAAAATTTCCTGCATTTTTGCCTAATTCTCCCGGACGGGAAATCGAGATAATATCAATTGAATCCTGGTGAGTGTGAGCTTTTCAGTGCAATACCTGTAACTAGAAAATGAAAAGAAAGATTAGTAATTTCCAATATATTCCAACAATATTTATTGCTTATCTTGACTGATGCGAGTATTTCGTCTACAATGTGCAGCCTTTTTTAGTGTCGTGTACTAATACTCGACTGAAAAAAAACCTTCGTCAGCTGCAATATATGTACTATTTTCAAAATACAAACACTTGCACCTACAGGTAACATTTTTGCCGAGTCAAATAGAACAATTATACTTCATATCTACCTCGCCTTTTCCCTAGCACCTGGCCTTGTTATTCAGCAGCAACGGGTGCTACGCCGCTTCGTCTTAGTTGTCGTTTAGGTACTACACGCTCAAAACACCCTCTGTTTCTTTCTGTTTCCTTTTTTTCACACGGTTTTCTCAATTTTCATAAAAAGTGGATCTACTCAAAAATTTAGTAGGTCCACTTTTTACGAAAATTGAGTAATTTTTCCGTGTGAAAAAAAGGGACAGCAATATGAAAGAAAGAGAGGGTGTATTGAGCGTGTACGTTAAATTGCTATGTGTAACCATTACCTTGGTCTTCGTTTAGTAGATTTGTGTTCTGAAGTCTACAAACAACAGAACAAAAATCTACTAAACAAACACCAAAGTTACGGGTACACATGGCTCTTTAACTTAGTACCTAAACAACAACAAAGACGACGCGGCGAAGCACACGCTGCTGATGAATAACAAGGTTTGGTACAAGGAAAAAGGCGAGGTAGACATTAATTATAATTCTAGACAAAATAGTCAAAAGGTCGAAAGTAACATTTGTAAACAATGACCTCTTGCGTATTTTTCTGGGAGCTACTTGCTCCCACAAACAAAATAGCACCAGAAACAGATGGAGGGAGTTATTACCTTTCCGTTGGTAGTGGATATAGATGTTAGCAGCCTGGCACTTTCAGGAAATTTACGTTTTAAGTCATTGTTTACAATTGTTACTTTCGACCTTTTGACGATTTTGTCTAGAATTCAAGACAAAATCGTCAAAAGGTCGAAAGTAACAATTGTAAACAATGACCTAAAACGTAAATTCCCTGGAAATGCCAGGTTGCTTACATCTATATCCACTACCAAGGGAAGGTAATAACTCACTGTATCTGTTCCTGATGCTATTTTGTTTGTGGGAGCAAGCAGATCCCAGAAAAATACGCTAGAAGTCATTGTTTACAAATGCTACTTTCGACCTTCTGACTATAGTCACTAGATTCATAGTCTGGCGGATACAATGACGGGAGCCAATTTGAACTGTCACTTGGCGGAGCCAATCGAGCATGTCTCAAGTAATTAATGTTAAGGGCCTAAATTCTATTTGTAAACAATGACTTTAAATATAGATTTCTCTTGCATCTTAAATCACTCTCGTGAAATGAAAGCAGCATTTGGTAGAAGAATGTTAGTTATACCATATTGAGTAGCAAAATATTGTGGGATTCTCGTAATTCGTGAGAAATCAAGGTTTAAAGTCATTGTTTACAAATGACTTTTAGGCCCTTAACATAAATTACTCGAGAAATGCTCGATTGGCTCCGCCAAGTGACAGTTCAAATTGGCTCCCGTCATTGTATCCGCCAGACTATGAATCTAGTGACTATACTTCTGACTATTTTGTCTAGAATTGTTGTATTTGACTAAGGATAGGTTAGGGGCTATTTATAAACGACGTAGACTTTTCTGGAGGGAGGGGGGTCTACGGTCTATACAATATTTAAATAAAAATGTATGAAGAAAAGTCTACGAGGGGGGGCTGAGATTAAAAAAAATCAGTCAACGTGGTTTATGAACGCCCTTAGGCAAAAGTGTTAGCTGTAGGTACAAGTGTTTGTATTTAGAAAATAGTATGTATATGGAGGGTGGCGAAGGTTTTCCCTCAGTCGAGTACTAGTTCACGATACTGAAGAAGTCTGCACATTGTAGACGAAATACGCGTATCTGTCAAGATAGGTAATAAAAGTAGTTGGGATTAAATGGAAGTTACTAATCTTTCTTCTTATTTCCTAGTAATATAAATTAGATTATTTGATATTTTTGAAGTTTTTGAGGAAATTGTTTAATCCTTGGTCCAATGTGAAAATTCTGACTTGTTTCAATTAGGCAAATTGACGGATATCAGCCGCAATTGGGCCTCATGCGCATTGCGTAACCTGCTTTGGTGTCTAATTTTGCAAACAAGAATTAAAATGGTTCTATATAAGTTATTATTTTTCAAGTTTCTAGAAGCATGAACACCGCAGAACAATGGTAAAGCATTCGAGTACAAAATGATGCACGTGCATTACGTGAACATTGTATCAAGGACTTTGTGACAGTTAGTAGCCAATTCTCTGAGCTACCAAACTCTTTTCAATTTGATTCACCACCAGACACTTTTCATTTATCGAAAATCTTTTCGTGCGACTACTTGAGCACCTTTGTACGAATGTCAAATTTATGGAATTACCAATCAGTTTAGCCAATTTTTCTCCAAACGCTGTTCTTTTCGTTGGAATTCGGCAAGCAACCGCCCAATTTTTTTTAACGTAGGACGACGTTTCTCTTTTCTATATCGGGTGACTTTGCAAAATTTTGAGAAACAGGGCGTTACGCAAAAGTGAAAGGTTTCGACTAAACAGAATGACTTCATTTATGCGCCATTTGATCAGAAAAACTCACAAATTTGCATTGAAATTTGAAAGAAGTTCCATTGGTATAAGTAGTTCAATGTTTCAATTAAAAATGACCTACTTTTGCTGCCATACAAATTTGCATATCAACAGGTTAAAAAATTGGTTTTCCCTAACACGGTCCTAGGAAACGGGTAGCAAATGTCTTCTTCTTCTTCAACATAACTTTGTGTCCGTTGTCAGATTTTTCAATTGTGGCCCGTCCCCTATAATTGAGTTTGTTTCGTGCTGCCTTTTCGCGATTCCCTTCTTTCTTGGCAATGCTATAAACGCTAGTAGGGAAGCGGAACCTATCTTGAGCTCAATAAGCAGACCTCCAGTGGAAATCGGTGAATATGCAATGAATACCAAACACTGAGTACACAAGTTATTCACAATTTATTCGTCCACTTAGCGTTAATCGTTTAGCAACACACAAAATATTCGTTTCTGATAATTTTCTTCCAATTTAATACGGAAAAGTTGACACTGCTATGTACCTATATTAATAATATCACGAAAAACATTAATCCCATCTGTGTACATATGTTAATTGTACTGATTTTAATCAAGAAGAAAATACAAACAAGTTAACGCTCTTCACTACTACACCCAAAAATGAAGTAGATCATTTGACAGCACTTCACGTGTGTTAACCAAGACAAAATGAAAAGGTTTGTTTGTTCTTCTTCCATGAGAATATTGACAACAAGACTCACCCTAACTTTGGACATAGAATGCTCTATGAATGATTGAAAACGCACACTAGTGCTGTACAGTGTGTGAGCAGTGCAACATCAAGCGATTACGTAGATTGTTAACACGGTTCAGAATAGGTACAAGCGTATTTAAATTATTGTGAAAATTAATCCCATAGTTTTCTAGATCACGTGTTCGTAGATTCTCGTGTGGCTAGTGTAATAAGTAAGGTGTGATTTTTATGGTTTGTGCAATTACGCACCGAAAATGTGTGAGAATATAGTGCAATTAAAGAGAAAACTTAGAGTCTGGCTCGAGTATATTCCCTTGTACGGTTAGATCAATACGACGAATTTGTAGTGCAAAGGTAAGCAATTATGTTGAATATCTGACTGCTCATTATTTTTACAAAATTTAAGTCTCCGAAACGTTTTTGTAGCTTTTAATTATATTCAAGACCTAATTTTATTAATTACTCTTACCCTGGTGTCGTTGGTCGTTGGTGTCGTTTGGTAAGAGCAGTGGATGTCTACAGTGACAAATTAATCTTCCGTCGACCGATCAAGAAGCTGTCAGTTTCGCCGATATATGGCAACAAGGTTTACTGCGGTTCATCTCAAGTTTAGAAATAACCATTTCAGCGTGGCGGTGAATGTTCCGTACCGGAAGAAGTCATGCTAGGCTTGTACATTTGTTTGTGTCTTCCTTTGCTTTGCTAACTTATATATACATACGTAAGTAATAATGAAGGCCATTTAGTTCCAACACTTTTTTGACTCCTACCTATATACTCCTCATGTGCAAAGCGAAGCACGCAATTAAAAATAGTACCTAGTGATATGTACGGTCTAAGACATAATCGATTGAGGATCGCAATTCCCTAATTTGCAGTAAATAAGATGTTCGTATGTATTGGTTATGATGATTGGTAGCGGGAACGGTATAAAGACGGAATAAAGGCGACGAATCGCTCTCTTTTAGTTTGTTGAGCTGAAGATTAACAAGAGTTCTTTCTTTTGTTGGTGACTGGCTGAAGTATATTTAAGTGACAAATTTCATACCATACAAGTGGCGACGAGGAAAAAACCTAATAAATTTAGAAATTTAAAAGAAGAGTGGTGGCATTTCACAGCGGCGTTAGCGTGCAATTTTGGCCGTGAGTGACAATTGGCCGTGAAGTATGAAGAAATTTATACACAGAAAAAATTCTTGTAGTAAAAACTACCATTTCAACCGACTATGCCTATCTTTTAAACTACCATAAAATTTCAGTCCAATTTACTACGTTTATGGTAAAACCTTCAAAATTTGTGGTATATTTGACAGACCTCATATTGATATCAACCACACCATGGTTGATCTAATCGCAGGCATGGTAAAATCAAACGCATTTATTGTCAGCTGAAAATTGTTGGTGATTGCGTTTAATTTAACCCTCGAAATGGTAGTTTCTACTGCGACTTTTTTTTGCGTATAGTGGAAGAAAATCGCGGGAATAACGTCAAGTGTGTCGGATTAAAGTTGAAGTTTTGGTCAGTGGGCTGCATGAAAAACTAAAGGATTAGAAGTGGTAGCTGACATCCGGTTGAAAATTGCGTAAATTGGCAATAATTGGAAAAGTGCATGATACCGAAAGTAAAATCGGCCATTTGTTGTTCGTTATAGATTGATCGGCTATTTTGATAGAAGAAAAGACAGTAGAAAGGGGATTGAATAGACGAAGTGAGCATTTTGATACAAAGTTAGGATTTGCATCTGTGGTGTTCAAGGTGAGCAAAATAAAATACCGGGAAAACGGTGAAGCTAGAAGGAAAGGATCTGCACGGTAATATTGAAGTTGAAGGGATTGTACTAGGCAGGTGATTTCGAGCGACACAAAGGCTCAGGCGGTGGAAGAAGCAAGTGGATACCAGAGGTGAAACTGAACAGATTCTACATTAGAGTGAAAGAGAGGTAACTCAGGTAATCGAGTGGAGCCGAAATTGCTAACGAATCGGTGGTGTATTTATGTGACAGAGAGAAAGAGTAAGATTGAGGATCACGTAAGTTTGTACAGTTTATTGGTATTGGTTTTGTTTCTTATTGCTTTAACAGGGTACTCATATCGCTTGTCGGTACTCAGCTGAAACATCATGTCGACTTTAATTGGAAGTGTAGACCATTACGTGAGAGGAACCAGTTTCTCTCGATATATGGAGAGGATGAATATTTTATACCAATTAAACAATATAGCTGAAAATATTTTTTTTTTAAGGTTTACTGGCGGGACTCTGAAAAGAGTAGAAACCTCTACGCCAGGCTTTGATGATATCGTTGCGTAAATCCTTTCGAATCATTTTGCCAGCCGTACACGGAGCATGTCGTCCAAGAAGACGCTGTTGCAAATGATTCGGAAGGAGCCACGTTTGAACATTTTGAGTCTGTTCGTCTTTTTCGTCAATTGTCTTTTTGTTATTTCGTTAGTCAGTGTTACGTTTACAAGTTTAATACGGAGTCTTTTCTTGTTTAGATCGTGAAATGTGGCATTTATGTGCTATGAAACTTTTCCGAAGAAGTTTTCTCGAACCTAAAATAAGAACCCGAATAGAAATGGTGATGTAAAAAATATTAGCAGACATCTTCCAAACATTAAATTTGAATGTGGGTTGTCGTATTCTAAATGTATTCAGAGTTCAAAGTAACGCCCTAGTACATATAAATACAACATATTTAAACTTCACATTAAAAACAAACGTATTGATGATGTTAAATTTAACATCAGAACACGTCTCATAAAACAAGAATCTAAAATTACATGACAATAAAACGTTATGTATGTGTGAAACGTTGTGTACCTAAGACATCTAAACACATCTGATGACATTATAATTGGCCGTTACCTTAGAAATAAACTTCATTCTATTGTAAAAGACTGCAGGTCTACAGCATTAGAAAACTTTTTACAACATAAGAATGAAACGTTACAATAGAATCAAAGGTCTTTGTGAAGTAAAATGTTGTATTCATAATAAGCCAGAATACATCTTGTGTCATAACAATCACACGTTGCGTTGAAATCCATGTTCTTATAGATGTAAAATTTTGTACTCATAAAATATCGGTAAATATCCGATGCGATTAGAATTAAGTGTGAATCGTATATGTTTTGGCGATATTGGTGCATATTTACTTTATGTAGTTTACTCAACA
The DNA here is from genome assembly GCA_034211315.2 of Aedes japonicus. NCBI lineage: Eukaryota > Metazoa > Arthropoda > Insecta > Diptera > Culicidae > Aedes > Aedes japonicus. The sequence goes on along the minus strand of JASCZW010000455.1, from coordinate 33,129 downwards.
CCCGAATAAAAATTTACCTTAGTCTAACATGTGATGTTGATGCTTTCAGATTATTTGGTTTTAATGTTATTATCTACAACTGAAAACATCCGGAAACGATACACCGTCACGTTCTTCTACATCTGAATGCATCATACATCATCTCTTTTATTGGATAAAATCGACACTTGAAAACATATGTAAGATGTTTATTCATAACCTTTAATACATCTGAAAACATCAAAAATCCTTTGACTGTGCTGTTTTATTCAAATACATTTGAAAACATCAATATGCTTTGATATCTTAAAACATCAGAAAAACATTTTATTTGAATGTCAAAATCATGACGTTAAAGGGACATTGGATTAGAAAAAAATTGTTTGAAAATGTCTGATGTTAACATCATGTTACCTTGCCTAAATACAGCGAAAACGATCTGATCTCTAATGTTCAACGTAAGATGTACATTTGAATTTCATGTTGATGTAGACATTGAAATCAGAAATCAGCCTGATGTAAATTTTTATTCGGGAAGCTATTCTTAAGCTGTTCCTGTTACTTGTGCGTTAGAGTGATATAACTTAGAGTCCCTAGAAAGAGAGTCACGACAAGAAGAACATGCAACACTTATTTTGATTAGTTCTCATTTTGCGTGCATGTATAATTCAGATGGGATGCTCGATAGGTAGCTCCGATAGGTAGATTTGGTTTCACTCTTTGCGCAACTCTTCTTTATCGACTCTGATATAACTTAACTCCTTTTGAAGCATTTCACCAGCCGTGCAAGGATCATGTCGTCCATAGAGACGCTGTTGACACTGCCTCAAAATGTGTTACATTTCCATGTCTGCTTCCCCTTTCTCTCAGTTCATGTCCACTCTTTTGTATGGTGTCGTTTCGTCTTTTTGTTATTTAGTTTGTCAGTGTTTTTTCAGTTTTCTGTACAGTGACCTGCCCTAATTCCGCGCAGCGCCTAACACCGCGCTTTCAACATAAAATAAGGAATATTTTGAGATTTTAATTGAATATTTTACGAACGATTACCGCCAATGTTAGAGAATATAACCAACTTCACTAAGGCGTCACTATTTTGAGGTCAAGTCAAACGCGCACGAATTAAAAAAGTAAAATACAAATTCTTGCCATGAACTGCAATTTTTTTGCTCAGGCTTAGCTGATTGATTATGGACGCGAAAAAAAGTTTAGTTTATTTTTTTCAATGAAAATCATGTACATTAAAAGTGAAACGAATCGATTATGTTGCTGCAGGTATGGATAATCGACTTAACTTAAAATTCACTCAATAATTTTAGTTTTCGTGCATTTTTGTTATCAAAATCTTAACCACGGATTAAGGGCATCGCCAAATTTATGCTTTCCTAATTCCGTGATTGAGTTTCTGTTCCAGAATGACTCTGAAAAAACGAATGAATTCTAAAAAAACCATTATTACACTGTGGATTGATTACAAAATGCTTAGACCTTGTAAGAAGTGGAGCCACCATCCGAGCTGCCTTTCGGATGTTTAATATACCGGAAAACACGATCTGCGATCAAATAAAAAACCAGTACACAAGTTCACATGGAGATCTGATCTTGAGGGTGAGAATCGTTTTGTCAAATGAACTGTTGACATGGCCAAAGCGGGATTCCCTATAAACACTCAACACCTTTGAGCTAATGTATCTCAGTACCTAAGACAGATGAAAATCAGGAACCCATTCAAAAATGGAGTCCCAGGAAGAGTGGAATGCCGGTTTTGGAAACGCCATCCAACCGCTTCGCCAAGGGTGCCAAGCACTCTGCCTTAAAACAGAACCATCGTAACCGAGCAACAAGGGAGACGATGGTTTCAAGAAGTTTCTACATTTATTAAATAAAGTTATTTGGAGGGACCAATGAAACATCCAAAGCAGACCTCGAATGTTTATAATCTTTAATAAAAGAAACAGAAGTGATGTGGATAGAGGGAAATTTTGAATTAATGTTCAATATTTACATATTTTTTTGATAAATAAAGTTCTGGAAACTATGCTTTGACTATCGCTAGAATGATAAGCATTTTTAATATGAAATTTTATACAATCTATAAGAAAAAAACATTACCACGGAATTAGGCTCTCTTGTGCGCGGTATATGGAACTCCATGCTTGAAGTGCGCGAATTTAGGCAAATGAATGTATTGAACTATTCATACATTTTTTATGTTTTACTTTTACAAAGCAACATAAATTATATTGTTGCTTCTTAATGTACACCCTACATAATTGAATGACGTTTGAAGAAATACAAATTGTTGTGAATTCATTTTTTTATAACGGTTTTCAACTTGCAGTGTCGCTAACCTCACGGTAATAGGGCATGTCACTAGTCTAGAATGTCATTTATGTGCTGTGAAAGTCAGTTTGAGCCGTTTTTTCCAATCAAAAATCGTCGAGATATTTGAATTCTACCAGTTTCAGTCATGTCTGATGTCTCAGTAGTCCCAACAGTATAATTTTAATGGTTTACTGATGGGACTTATGAGAGAGAAGTTTTCTTTTAAAAAATTGGGAGGACGTTGCGTCTTTTTATGCTAGAAATGTTAGAGGGCATTTCGTAACTTCTTCAGTCGTTAATAGGTTAATAGATGTCTAGTTCTTATGTGCTCTGAAATTCGTCGATGTATAACTCGTCTAATTCTTTTAGATGCCCTATCACTTTGTCCGCCTTAATCCGTTCTTGTCTTCTGCGTTATTCAGTTAAATTTTATAGTTCTGTTGTAGAATCGTTTACGTTTACTTGTCTGTTCATTGCCTTCTTTTTATTTGTCTAATACTAATCTCTGAGTCGTTTAATCGCTTCAAAGTCTGACAGCAAGTGCACCCTAACGATCTTAGTCAGCTATTAGATTCACTTTTCGGTGGCAAGGTAAAGCTTCATCACGCCTAGTCCCTATCTATTATTGAAAAATTATCGAGAAAGAAGCCGTTGTAAGATTGTTTGTATACCATTGTTATAATGTGTGGTATTTTTATTATAACTCTTTGAAACGAGAAATAACAAAATAAGAATGGTGCCACGTTCGTAGTTTTAAAACTTCTACTCAGTGAATCCAACAGTCGGTTTCCTACACATGTCATTAATCTTGAACACATTGTGTACCAATATATACCTGTCTAGGTAGATTTATAATTAAGCATAGCTTCGGCTCATCATGTAAGGGAACGCTAAGAAAGGTGTTACAGCCAAGAAGAAATCCCACATCATTATTACTGAGGAAAGAGCCCCACCAGACTGCACCAGCATTCAAGGCTCCCAGACAGGATGTCCGTTGGATCACATCTGTAAAATCAGTGCATCAATGCCAGATATGTGACGCGGCATTAAATCAAAATATTCAAGATGTGATACTACCACGTCAGGATATGTCTTTGGTTACCATCTCAATGCTGATGGCGTAGGCCCTTCCATCGCGTCCAGATCACATATCCGAGGGGAGGGTATTTCCATTACTTTATTTATCATTGAACTGAAAAATCATTTTCCATAACCTCGCAACAGACAACTAACCGTCGAAATTTATACACCTTATGAGTTTTTCACACTATATTCTACGAACCGCATTGGCATTACACATTCATTTCGGTTGCTTGTTCCAACGAATACATGGAAAATAATTACCCTTTCAGATAAATTGAAAACTAGATTCAGATAAACATGATAACTAGATTCAGTGCATGTAAAAAAAAGTAAAAGTGAAAGTAGAAGTGAGAACGATAATAATAAGGCAACAAGTATTCTTCGACTGACTTGAAATATGGGTGTTTTCAGATAAATTGAAAACAAGATTCAGATAAACATGATAACTAGATTCAGAGCAGGTAAAAAAAAGTAAAAGTGAACGTAGATGTCAGAACGGTAATCATAAGGCAATAAGTGTTTTTGCTTTGTCACTTGAATAAATTGACTTATGCTTTGAACTAACAGAGTAGTCACACGATACAAGGTTATCCTGATGACATTTTTCTTATTGATGCTTTTTATGAAATCGTTGTATCATATTAAAACTTCCCATTCATCACTATGAAATAGCCCGCTGCCAGACCTAAAACTACTATCGACGAATTACTCGTTAAATATACATAACTGATTCCATTACAGGTTATGAATCGCGGTAAGGTTTTAACGAAGGTTTGAAACTGTTCTTTATTTCAGTGTATACATACCTCACATGCATCGCGGCTCTCAGGTCGACAAATACCACGCACTAAGTTATCACGTGGAGCTTGTGTTATGTAAACGTATTCCGGATTGATAGATACTTCTGGTTTCCCTTCCTGCTCGTCCTTTTTATCGTATGTCTGTAACGAAAAACCATGTATGTAGGATTGTTCATTCAATTTAGATTTACTTTATAATTTAATGTTTTGGTTTGAATTATAAATTTGAGGGCATATAGTCGAAGAAACTAACCCTTTTACAATCGGCAGACAGCTGTCAGCCGCGACCAGAAGAAGGAGAAGAAGAATTATAAATTTTACATTAAACAGTTGAAAATAATTCCTAAGTTCGAATGATGAATATTTTATTTCCTTAGTATGAACAATAAGTGCTTTTAAAAAAATATAATTAGGTAATTCACTTGAACGGTAACTTGATAAAATCATTTTTTGAAAGTTCTACGCAACATGATCAATTCTATTTTCGACCAAATGTCATTATACTAAATGATTCAGGCCAAATCGCCTTTGCATTAGAAAATATGTTATACTCCAAAATTTGACTTTTTCGTGCCAGCAACAGTCTTCTTCTTGTTTTTCCATCTAGTACTTCTGTCAAGAAGTCTACAGGTCATTGCCTGATGGCGGCAACGATGTATTTATGAAAGTTCAGGGAGCTTGTTTACGTTGTAAGATGGGTTTGAATTTTGTGCTCTAATGTTTTAACTATTGAAGAAAAATATAGGTATTTTACTTCAATGTTCAAAACATTAGAGCACCAAAACATTCACCAGTGCAAATATTTACACCACATTCTGAATTGAATCGTATACAATCCGGAAAAAAGACAATGTAACATTAGATTTTAACACCTTGTAAACAAGCTCCCTGATCTGTCAAAAATTGAGGTTAAAATCCATGCAATGATCAATTAGCGATTAGGGCAATTTATTTAGATTTATGCCCTGTGGTCCTTAGTTCGAGGAATTAAGCGAGATCCCCGCTTCATAGATGTCCAGTTTTGCTTCTTGTACTAGTTTACTGATTGCCCTCAGAGTGTTGATATTTCTTTTCTCTAACAGATTTATCAATTTGACAACGTTTGGGACAAATGTATGCTTCGCTCTGATTGTTTTGAATTTTATGCAGTGTAAAATCAGGTATTCCGATGATTCCGGTTGATTAGAAACATCACATTCCGGATTGTTTCGATTTATCGATTTGACAATCTAATGATCCAATGTATATCCGAGTAGGTATCTTGCAGCTTGAAGAATCTTTGTCTTTTTTCTTCACACATTCGGTATACAACTCGTTGGTGTTTTTTCAAAAACCATTATATGCCTTCTACGATTGTAACCCACCACTTTAGGGTTACATTCAGATCCCTTGGTTCTGGGTCAATTTAGTACTGTCACAAAATAAAAATTTAAAAAATATGTGCGTATGTTTGTTTACTAATTCATTAATACATCTCTAAATATGAAATAAATCCCTTTGGTCAATATTCATATGTATAATGGTATTTATTTTGTATATAATTTTAGGGTGTAAATAACCAATTATCGTAAATAAAAGACTTTAGCAGAGCATAGCAATTTTTTCACTGCCTCCTATTCGCTTCGCAAATTTTGTATACATTTTGATCTCCTGCGTTTAATGTTGCCCGAAATAACCTTTGATATTTATAAGATTGCATTATGATTATTTGCTATAAGGAATCAGTATGAATTTCACAAATATGCCTTATGAAAAATAATGATATTGAAAAAAAAAAAAATATGGAGCAACCTGGATTCGAACCTCGAACGTTGAGGTTATGGATCCAGTGACTTGCCCACACTTAATCGGGGAAGTTTAAAGGCGTACAAGAACAACACCGTGTGAAACAAAATCCATTCACACGGCGTTGTTCTTGTACGCCTCTTAAGTATGTTTGCCTGAGTGTATGAGGTTATGTATAGAGGGGCAAATTTCGTTTATTTCAAGATTTTCCTTTTGCGTACTACAGCTGTGATTTTTTTTTCATCCAAACGAAACAGGAGCGACTCTTCCGGTCCGCCTCTAAACATCTTGCTATGAGGTACCAGGTGGAAGACGTCTGTACTGAATTATCTCAAATTATAATATTCCGCCTGCTATATCACAAAACATTGCGGTTTGTTGAGCTGATTGGAGATAATGAAATCATTGGGCATAGTACCCTTTCCCCCCCTGTTGGTACTAAACAGGATAGCTTGGAAATCAATAGAAGCATTAAGTTGACAGAAGGCGCGGAATGCCTCTGGGGCGCATACTTCGCGAAATCCTTCAATCGTGATTTGTAGATTGCTCTTTGAGAAGCTCAACATACCGAGTCCCGAGTACGGAGAACTGTACACGCGTTTTGTTGCAGCAGTGATAAAAAGTTTTGTTTTTCGATTGAAAAGTGAAGGAAGAAATCTAAAAGCATAATCGGATACAAGGAGTGTTATTTTGAGATCGAAAATTAAGTGAAGGGAAATTCAGTCGTGAAGATACGAGAAAAAAAAGAGTTTAAAACAAAAACAGCGAAAGGACGCCAGTGCTAGTGACCGCCATATTGTTTGTAGTGTAGAAAAAAGAGAGAAAATAGAAGAGGTGTTGAGCGAAACATAATAATGGAACCTTCGGGTTCCGAGCAATGTGGAGTGGTAGGAGGAGATGGTGACATATACATGCAGATCAACGAAACACAACATCCAGTGACTACTCCACCACTTCAACAACAACAACAACAGGAACTGAAAAAATCAACATCAAGTACACCATCCAGGACAGTGGACCCTATCGGATTTATGTGCAGCTTCGAAGCAACGATGGAGGAAACGGAAAAATAAATAAGTTCTCCCTTGGTTCATCGATCAGCAAACTGGAAAGTTTCAAAGGATTCATCGTCGACATGAAGTATGTCGGTCGGTACAAAATCATGGCCACCATTAGCAACTTCATTAAGGCAAACATGTTGGTTGATAAACTGAATGACGCCACTGAGTATCAGGCTTACATTCCCAAACATCTCGTTACTATTTCCGGAGTAATTGCGGGAGTGCCCGCACACATCAAGGAGCAGGAAATTATGGATGAACACGAATGTGACGCACCGGTCCTGGAGGTAAGAAGGCTTTATCGAAGGAACGGAAAAGATGAACCAACAGCGCTGAATCGTATCAGTGTAACCTTCCGAACAAATGAACTGCCAGAACGAGTAAAGGTCTTCGCATGCAACACGCGAGTACTTCCCTTCCTTAGGAAGGTGGATTTCTGTAGTCATTGCTTACGATATGGGCATAAAACTAGCAACTGCAAGGGAACTCGCCGTTGCAATAAATGCGGCAATCGTCACGAAAATGAGGCACAGTAACAAGAGTGCGAATACCCAACAAAATGTGCCAATTGCAGATCATCAACGCACACGGCTGCTTCGGCCGATTGTCCTGACAAACAAATGCAGGAAAACATCAACGGAGGAAAAATCTCACATACGCTGAGGCCCGTGAACAATTCCCCATTCTCTGCCGAAACGGATTTGAGCTGTTGAGCAATCTGCAGGACTTCCCAGCAGTAGCCGAAAGCTTCTCGTCAGCGACAAAAAACGAGAAAACACTCCGAGAAATGTGGACCAAAACGAATGTACCACGTAATCAAATCAAGCCGGCGGTGAAGATGCCCGAGCCTACGAAACCTGAGGAAAAGGGAAAGAAAGGACACAAACGACGACTCTCACAAGAGAATCCAACACCAGAAATAAAGGACAAGCGAAACAAGAACGTCATTCAGCATGAACCGTCAACGAGCAACGAAATTGTGGAAAACCCGTACAAAACAACTGAAAAAGAACGAGCCGAACACCTTGTGCGAGAAGCCAAGCGCAAAACCCTAGAAAACGCTAACGCAGGATTTCAAGAAAAAATCATGAAATTCTACGCCAATTTCATCGAACAGGATTTTCCAGAAGACGTAGAAGAAAAGTTCCGTTCATTTGCTAAAGAACATTTCGATCTCGACAAAACATTCATATAAAATTTCACTTGAACAATGGATCAGTCTCTTAGGATACTTCAATTCAATATTCAAAGCTTACAAAAAAATAAGACCGGGGTTCATAGGATCATGACAGCAGGAAACTACGACGTAGCCCTGTTGTCAGAAACTTGGACTAAAACGGAATTAGAAAGCAGTAAAACATACCATATATCGTCTTATCATCACATTTGCTGTTCCCGTAACGACAGCTACGGTGGAGCAGCAATCTTCCTCAATAACGCCTGTCTGACTGTACTGTCTGACTGTACTCAGGCGATAGCAATCCGAATAGCACGCCTGGACCTGGTGATTGTATCTGTTTACATCAGTCCAGCAATTACAAATCGTAGCTACGAGGAAGATTTGGAAAAATTAATGTATTTATTACGATCGTTCAAGAACGTTCTCTTGGGTGGCGATATGAACACGCATAATGTTTATTGGGGGAATGATAAGAATGACGTCCGTGGACAGTTACTCCTAAATGTAATCAACGACGAAAACCTGGTAATTCTAAATGACGGTTCAAAAACATTCGTGTCAATTGAACTACACAAAAGGCCCAGCGCAATCGATTTGACAATATGTTCAGCTACAGTTTTTCCAGATACGTTATGGAAGGTATTGAATTTTGGAGTAGGAAGCCATCATCTAGCGGTGGAAACAACTATCAATACGAACAAAAAAGCTCCGGCAAGGCACATCTATCACTGGAACAAAATTAATGACGATCTAGCACATTTGGGAAATAATGAAATCAAAGGAGCTGATGACCTATTCAGGAACGTGAAACAGATCTGCAGAAAACTTAGGCAAAAGGAGAAGAAACCCCCTAAGTTTTGATGGTCAGACGAGGTAGATCGAGCATGGAAAGAAAAAAAATTGAAGCCCGCCGAATGTTCAATCAACTGTCCAACGAGGAAAACCTGATCAACCTCAAAAAGAAAAGCGCTATGTTCAAACGAGCGAAAAAAGCCGAGATCGTTAAAAAATTCAACGAGTTTCCGGATGAAATCACTCCTTTCACCTCCTGTGTCCACAGGAGCTGTGGACCATAGTCGGACGTCTAACAGGCAAGAATATCACAGACAGCAGTTTGTGTGTCTGTGGTAACGGTTATCACGACATCGAGCATGTTGTCTGGTCATGCACCTTATATCATGTGGCGAGATCCGACTTATGTGATTCCCTCAGGGCCCGAGGAAAACAACCTGCTAAACCAATTAGAGACGTTCTGGCCTGCCGCGATCTCTCGAATACATGAAATTAATCCTCGATTTTCTATAACGGATCGATTTGAAAATTTAGTTGCGTTTGGTCTTGTACTTTTTCATTTCTTCCCCCTCATCGTGGTTCCCCTTTTGTGGATGGATTACCACAAGGAGATGTCTTATCGCCGACACTTTTTAATGTTTATACGGTGGGGATGCAACAACATATAGTGAATGACGACACCATTTTGGTTCAATACGCGTATGATTTCGGCATCATCGTGAGAGCCAAAAACACAGAAATACTCAGAGAAAGTGTTCAACTCAGATTGGACGACTTTGTTGAACGAGCTGAACAACTAGGATTCCATACCAACCCGGAAAAGTCTAAAACGCTTCTTTTCATGAATAACGATAAACATCTCAACGTTACCATTAAAAGGAAAATCATTGAGACTGTGAAAAGCTGCAAACATCTTGGTGTTACATTAGATCGCTACCTCAGCGTTGAAAAGCACATTTGGGGGATCAGAAGAAAAATAAATGAACGATTGAATGTGATCAAGGTGATCAACGGAACTAAACATGGCAGTCATTCTCAAGTGTCTATAAATATCTATAATGCTTTGATCAGAAGCATGGTAGAGTACGGCTCAGCGGTTACGTATAATGCGATGAAGACTAATCGACATATACTGACGATGGCCACTAATCAGTGAGGGTTATTCTGAGAGCCGAAGTGACGTTTGTCACTTGGTGATGTGAGAAGAGTCACCTGCAGTGACGTGACTCTTCATTTGATTTACCCAGAAGAGTCGCGTCACTGCAGGTGCCTCAGAAAAGCTACAGGTTGCACGAAAAGCACTCCCATCAACGCACTAGCTGCAATTGCTGGCCAAGACCCTTTGGAACACCGACTGGAATACATCACCGGAATCAGCATAGCCAGGAGCTTCGAGCAGAGGAATATTATAGCGGATTAGCTTCTCACCCTCCCAGCTTTCGGAGAGGAAGCGGCTGAAAAATTCTCCTACTTGGAAAATGTGTTCAACATGGACAAAGAAATCTACAACAACATCATGCCTGTAACAAAAATACCCACAACTACGCGAGTTGAGATATTCTCATCGCTGGAAAGAGTCACGGGGCCGAAGAGAAATCTTCCTCCTATCAAACTGAGGTAAGCTGCGTTATGTATTATGAACGGAAGGTTTAAAAATCGTGGCCGCGTCTTTACAGATGCGTCAAAGGAAAACAACATCTGTGGCATTGGAGTTTTCTTTGAAGGGACAGTCTTTGGAACAGCGAGGCACTGCTATCGATTGGCGTATGATGTCAGCATTACGTCAGCAGAACTGCATGCTATCCATGTAGCGATAAATCTCATCAAACAAAAACAGCTCTACTTCTACGTGTTATACACCGATTCCATGACTGCTTGCCGGATGCTCGAAAGCGCTATAGCGGAACAGAAAGGAGGAACACTACTGTTAGAAATACTGGAGGCAGCTCACGAAACGGGAACACCGATACAATGGGTTCCTAGTCACGTTGGGTTAGGTGGCAACGAAGTCGCAGACCAATTAGCGAAGCTGGGAACGAGTCCATCGGTGACTGTACTGGATCATCAGATTTTCTTCAAAGACGCCAAAAATTACCTGAAAAAGAAAAAGTCGGCACGGACTCAGGAATGGTACAAAAATTATTCAGAAGAGAAAGGTAAACACTTTTACCATATACAAAATGAGTTCGAATACAAACCGTGGTACTACGGAGAGAACCTCAAAGGACACGAAGTACGTCTAATCAACCGATTGATGACAGCTCACAATTACTCCAAGGCATTGCTAGCCAGGATGAAAATTGTCGATGACTCTGATTGCGAGTTATGTGAAGAGCCAGATACAGCGAAGCACTCAATTATTCATTGCCCGCGTTTTAACAATGAACGGGCTGAATATTTTTTTGATGGTAGATACGCAAACCTAGTAGACATATTTAAGGTGAAGGACATGAATCTGTGGAAACAGGTAGTTGCATTTGTTAATAAATGCAAACTAAATCTGTAAATGTGAAAATCACCGTAACAACCTAAAATAGGAAGAATGACAGGGCATATGGTCTCAGATACCGGCCCTTCCTAAGAGCAATGACAGTAGTCTAGCTCAAACAGGAAGAAGAAGAAGAAGAAGAAGAAGAAGAAGAAGAAGGGACGCTCAATGCTTCTTGCAGACAGGGATGCCATATTCACAGACATGTCTGTAAATTTACAGACTTTCCATTTTTATTGCAGACTTTTTTAACGATGCAGACATTTAGCAGACATTTTATTTATGTTGCAGACTTTTGCAGACATATGAAATATTTTTTAAACTTCAAATAAAGGTATTCTATGAAGTTCGGATTTAAAACGTACGAGGATCTGAACAGTATAGTAGATACGGTAAGAAGCTATGTTGAAATATTTTAAAATATCGTAGGTATTATTTAAAGTAGAAATCCTTGAAGAAACGAAAGCGGTGGGCCACTTGGAGACACAATGGGCTCGGAGGTAGTGTAGTGTTATGGTAGTATTCAATCCCACGCGTGTTCAAACCCATGCGAAAAATTACTGTCAAATCGTTGGTAATATTCGTCCTTTGCTATTAAGTCACAACGAAAATCAAGGTTCACAACAATACAAATCATATTTGAGAAACTTAAAGATCCTCGAAAAAAAAATGTCTCCTATGGTCAGGTAGAAACTTCTCAGAAGTATTGGGAGCAAGCAGGTCATGCAAGAAGAATGTTTAAAAATTAATTACCGAAGATCATACTTTCAAAAATTTCAAGACAGAACTTCCCCAAGAATCAGGAGAGGAGTTATCAGAGCTTCAAGAAAAAGTGTAGGGGAGAGGACTTCTCTGAAGTTTGGAATTTTTCAGAGGTTTAAGAGTTCTTCCCAGAAATTTAAGATTGAACTTCCCAGAAGTTCAGGACAAAAAACTTCCCCAAATTTTAGGCGAGAGCTAACCAGGAAGGGCACTACCTATAATTTCTCAAAAAAACTGAAAAAAAACCTCAGGATGATGTGTTATAGAAGTTAAGGAAAGAACTTCTCTCAAGTTCAGGAAATAACATCCCAAAAGTTCCGGAAGAAACTTCTCGAAATATTAGTTGGAACTTTTTAGGAGTGCTTGGCAGCTTTTTCAAAGCTCAGAGGAGAACATTCTGCATTATAGAATAAGGATTTCTCAAAATTCTTTAGAGAGAAAAGAATGAAACTTTCTAGGAGCATTGGGGGTACTTCCTTCTAATTTGAGCACGAATTTCACAACAGTTCCGGAACAAACTTCCTCAAAGTTCTGGAGAAAACTTTCCAAAAGTTCAGAAGAGAACTTCTCAGAAGTCCAGAAAGAAACTTCAAGAACAAATTTAATGGAATTTCCCCAAAAATGTTGAAGTAAAATTTTCCTCGCAGTTCCGGTTGGGACCAATCAGAAGTTTGGAAAGAATAAGCTCAGGAAAAAACTTCCCCGAATTTCAGGAAGAAACCTACCAAAGAGGTCACTATCTGTAGGGTCAAGAAGGAATTAAAAAAAAAATCAGTAAAGAATTCCTCAGAAGTTCACAAGAGAACTTCTCAGAAGTTGCGAAGAGATCAAAAGTTTAGTTGGAACTACCCAGATGTGCTTGCAACTTCCCTCAAGTTTCGAATCAAACATTCCAGAATTTCAGAATGAGAACTTCTCGAAGCTCATAAAGTTATGGTAGATTCTTTTGATAAAATCAGGAAGAAACTTTCCAGAAGTACAGGAGGATCTTTCTAGTTGTTCAAGCAGGAATTTCTCAGAAATTCAGGAAAAAACTTCTCCGAAGTTCAAGACAATACTCCCCTGAAGTTCAGAAGAGATTATTTCGGCAGTTCAGAAAAGAACTTCTCAGAAGTTCGGGAAGAAACTTCTAACAACTTAAAAAGATTTTCCAAGAAATTCTGGAGATTACTTTCTCAAAGTTTTGCAGAAACTTTCCTCGTAGTTCAGGATAGGACTTATCAGAAGTTTAGCAAGTAACTATGTTCAGGAAAACAAAAATATATTTCTTAAATGCGAAGGGTTCTTAAATGCGAATTTCGAAGAAAATAAGGAGTGACTACCAAAAAGTTCATGAGGAATTTTGCCTGAAATTCAGGAGGAAACTTCTCAGAATAAAGCAAAGAGCCTTGCAGAAGATCAGGAGAGAGTTTCCCTGTAATTTAAGAGATAATTTCTGCCTAACCGAAGAAGCAGTCTTTACAAAAATCATTCATATGATCATAATGATATTGATGATCATGAGTGATGATTTTTTTTTTTTGTTATTTTTTTTTCGTCGGCCTATTTCGTCACATGGTGACAATCACCGGCGCCAGGGAGACGACTCCACCACCTGGACCCTACCTAACGACTCATGACTATGAACCGGGACCAACGGCCTTACTTCTCTTCCGAAGGAAGACGTGACCAAGATTTTTCCGCCTCAGAAAAACCACCGACGTCGACTGGGATTGAACCCAGACCCACTGAGGTGCCAGTAGCAGTCACGCTTACCACTACACCACCGACGCCGGCTTTGAGTGATGATGACATCATAATAAAATATGGTACACACCATCAATGGTTATTGTTAAATAAAAAAAAAAGTCTGTTGAATTTATCAAAGGAAAACTAAATTTTGATTTTAAAATACTAAACTGGAAAGAGCGTTATAGGGAGAGAAAAAAACTATAGAAAATGGTGTCATCTATGCGAATACTTCAAGCTTCAGTGTCACTTTAAACATATGAAACAATAGTACAATCTAAAAAATAGATGCAAACATGTTTACATAATCACACAAATGGCGATAATGGCATAACTCGCTAATGAATATTTTTATTATGTTGGCTGTCTTTTCATGCATTTAAATTTCGTTTCAGCCATCAAACGCCCTTCTCTCTCTCTTGCTTCACATTCTGCCTCCTACTATTCCCTATGTAATGAATCTTACACTTGTTGGGACTGGTTAGTCAATTACCGGTGCCTGCTTGTGGAAGATCCCGGTGTGCTATATGGTCTTGCTCATATCAACGGGCAGGCTTGGTAGGTAGGCCTAGCCCAAACGCAGATGGGTGGACACCCGAGAAGAGTTTGAGATCAACTTGAAAACTCAATATAATGTTCTGAAATTGCCGATAATGGTTACTCAGGTTGCTGTCGTTTTGGTCGTTTTAACGGTTAAAAGATCAAAATTGATGGCAAAAATTTATTCCTGTTACATAAAATTTAAAACTGATCCTGCTATCAGTGAGCGCAAATTGAAAAGTCGATTTGCTGTATATTTTTTCCTGTTGATAGCAAAATGAGTACCGTAAGTCCGGCATATTTTGAGCATTGCCTAATTTTGCGCAGTTTTGTATATTTCGTGCTGTAACTATGATTTGCTACATTTTTGAGATTGACTTTCGACACGAATAGCTGTTAATTGTGTTGATTTTCGATTAATGGGATACATGATGAGAAAAAATGCTCATACATAAAACCGCAGTTCGTAAACAGTTTACCGTACTTCTAGATCATCAAATTTTTCGCCCTGTTAGCGTGTGTGCTAAGACAAGTGTCAATTATCAGAATAGATTTTATTACGAGATAAATAGTTTTAAAAGCTGAAATCACTACCAAATGGGGAAAACAGGTATGTACTACTTTCATCACATAACATTTCGTTTGTTTCTGTAGCACTTTATCAGAAAATTAGCATAATTTGATGCGCAAAATATGGCATCAATTTTTTCACCATGTTCCTTATTGTGTACAGTTCATCATGTTGGCTTCCGAGGGAGTTTATGCGGTATTCTTCGGATAATTTGGCCAAAGCTTTGCAAACAATCACTTGTGGCATCTCTATTCGACAGAGTAGCATTCCGTTGAAGATGGACTTGATGAATCAAAAATGCATGGTAAGATAATTAAACAAATTATTTTTTTATTATTTTTTTTACAAAGATTTTTCATTTGTTACAGTTGACCAACATGCAGTTTTTCTTGATTTCGCCTAACAATTGCTTCAACAGATGGTTGTTGGCCAAATTTGGATTTTTCAGATATAATCCTGAATGGGTTGTAGAGTATTTTTTATATATCTAGTAACCTAACGTCCGAGCTCCACACAATATTTTCTCTTGTGATGTGTCCAACTCAATGGGTAAATTGAACTTAAAGTGAGTTTGAAAGAAGGCGAACTTGGAGTTGAGCACACGTACCCACTGATTGACGGCAAATATTGGCCAACGTGCTTTTGCACATTTGTTTTTTCAGCAACACAGGTTTCCAAACCCAAAGTTTGGATGCCGTGTTGTATCGGTACACGGACTTTTTGTCCATGATTCTGGACACTTTTCAAATCACAAACCAGCATGCAGTTGTGAGCTTGTGAATTTGTCATAATATGTTAGCGATAAATTGGTGGGTGTTGGCCAAATTTGGATTTTTAAGATATAATCCTAAATAGGTTACAGAATATTTTTCATAAATCTAGTAGCCTTACGTCCGTGCTCCATCACAGTATTTTCTATTGTGATGTGTCCAACTCAATGGGTAAATTGAACTAAAGGTGAATTTGAAAGAAGGGGAACTTGGAGTAGAGCACACGTACCCACTGGTTGACACTAAATATTGGCCAACATGCTTTTGCACATTTGTTTGAGGATTTGTTAAGCGACACAAGTTTTCAAATCCAAAGTTCGAATGCCGTACTGCATCAGTGCCCACACTTTTTGTTAATGAATCTGGACACTTTTCAAACCACAAACTAGCATGCAGTTATTAGCTTGTAAATTTATAATAGCATATTAGTGTTAAATTGAATGAATCCTCTCACATCGATTTCTTTTACAATTTTTCCAAGTTGTAACATTCCGCCCACTCTTATGTTAGGCGGTGGGAATTTCTTTCGTGATATCGGATCGGTAGATTTACAGTTAGGTTATAAAGAGCACCTGAGCCGAAGAGATAAATAGAAGTGAACTTTCAGATGATTTGTTTATAGATCAAACAAATAATTAACCTTCAAACATTATATGTAATCAGTAACAATGAAGGGTGACAGTGATAGTATAGACCAATAAAACTTCAAGATTAAGGGGCTACTAAGAAGAACATCCGCCTGAGTTCATCAGATAGAGCTCGAATGGGCTTCAGCTTAATAAACAACTGGGTATTATAGTCATTTGTTCAATGCCTTCTTTTTCACTATTCTAGTTCGATGCTCATTTCAGCCAATAGTGTCCAGCACATAGTTATAATCAATCATCGACAGCCCGCCACAATAACTCTTAGTATCTTTGCAGAGCAATGACTTAGCTTTTTAACCATCCGGGGAAATGAAAGGATTCTACTTATATCTTTGTGCTCAATTCTGTTTCTTGTTAGCCAACAAATAATTTATTTCTACCAAATTTTAAAGACAGCCGCAAGGATATAAGTGTTTTATTTTGTCTATTTTGTTTTGTTTGGTTTTTTGTTATGCTTATCTCTTTGCAGTCACAATTCAAGGTAACTCTTTCTTACTAAATTTTCCTTATCAATCTCCACTTATCCTTAACCATCTAGGTGTAGATAGGCCGTTGGAGCTAATCAATAACAATACTAATTTTTATTTTGCCCCAGCAGAAACGATTGGGTTTTATGAAGTATTGGGTTTGGATGGTTAAAGGGAATTCTTGAGAAAGAATTTATTGTTGGCCAATGCAGGGCACCTTCTACCTTTTTAATTTGGTTTGAATAAATATTTAATAAGTTGCGTTTATGAGATGTTTTTAAAACTCAAAATTCAAACGGTATAAACTTGACATGTTAATCGGTTCCATTATGAAAAGTTTCTAATGTTTATAATATTTTGAAAAATTCGGTTCGGGATTTTCAAATTAGGGTAACGGGATGTAATGTTAGCCTAGCTCCTTGATTCGGCCTATGTATCAAATATGTCATTATTTATTCGATAATCAACAAAATCATGTTGCTATCAGCATGACCGATTTATTTCAAAGCAATTGAGACATAATTAATCTATTTATAATAATTAACTTCCGCGCAGTTTTCGATTTCCTTGACTTTTCAGACACCATGACTTTATTGGTTAAGCTGAACAGATTATCTATACGATCTTCTAATGATCTAAATTTGCCGAAATTGAACCTATATACCAAATAATGAAGACAAGATGTACAGAATATAGTCACATGTTATAAACTTACAGGTCACATTGGTAAAATAACAATGATTTAACAAGCAAATGGTAGACCCAATGTTAGGGACATATTTTTTTCTATGTTCCTAACTATGGCCTGTTGTATGAAAAGCGCAGTAAAAATGTTGTTATTGGTAACATTTATAATACAAATATTTGAGTTCCGGTTGAATGTTGTTCATATGGCTCATCCTAACACAAATTTAAGGAACAAAATCTGTGTAGTGGGAATTATAATGTTTTGATTGTCAAATGACCGCTAAATCATATGTAAAAATCACTTAAGTGTTTCTTAGCAGTTTAAGTATAGTTTAATTTGTGAAATTGTTTGTAGGGAAGAGCGAATACAGCTGGGAACGCCTTGAATCAGGAAATCAGAAAGAAACCCGTACGAAGATTGCATTTCATAAAAAAGCAATCGAATCGGACGAACTTGCATCCATGTTTAGACCCAATTTGGTACCCATAGACCGACATAACATCCATATCCCTTGAAAGTTTCTGACTTTATAAAATGAGTTGTGTAGCTTTTCGTGATACATACTACCAGATGGCTTATTAAGCATATCTTAGGAAGTGTATAGCTAGTTAAATTTTGTTTCCAGCTCAAATACATTATGAGTTACAATGAAAAATGTAATCGATTGTTGCATATTAGGCTGAGTCAAGGGACACACACCCTATTATGGCCAATTATGTGCTATACAAATTACTACCGGCTAGCCGTTTTACACACGGGTTTCTCAAAACTTTTTATGTAATAAGTATTTTAGTTAGGCAAAGATGAATTAATGTACCAGAAACTGTTAGTTCATCAGATATAGCTCGAATGAGCTTCAGCTTGAAAAACAACTAAGTATTGTAGTCGTTTATTCAATAAAATGTTCTCACTATGCTCATTTCAGCCAATGGTGCCTAACACGTAGTTGTAATCAACCATCGGTAACTCGCATCAATCTTTTCATAGAAAAGGTTATGCTCTTCCAACATCCGGGGGACTACAGGGATTCTACTTATATCTTGGTTCTTAATTTTGTTTCTTTTCAGGCAACAAATAAGTTATTTCTACCAAATTTTGAAGACAATATCTAATATCTCTATTTTTTTTTAAGTAGTGGTGCTTCGGTTGGGCATGGAGATGAATTGGTGTAATAGAGCCTTGACGGACGCCTGTGGAGTTGGGTAGAGGCGACTCGTGAGGTAGTAAGTGCTCTCAAGGACGTGGAGCAGGACAGGTAATTGTTACCCATTATATCTATATGTCCTTTTTTAATAGGTTTGCGCAGACCATCACTTAAATCGGTTGAATCGGTTGTGTTGATGCGTTGTTCCGTAATATTTTGTTATCGGGCGTCTATGTCTATTGATTTGGTTGCCTATTGCGTCGCCATTGCGTTGCCGTCGCGCGAGTGATCGAATGAGCATGAGAAGTCGTGGTTCGCCGGGTAAGACGGTTCGATGGAGAGGTACATATTTAATTGCGATCCAAATTATTTGTTCGCCATGCTCGTCGGGCCACCCTATCTTGGAACAAATGAACCACTGTCCTATTTTGTAAGTGACTCCAGCGACATCCGTACTGTTGGTGTAGATCGGTCAAAGTTGGCTCTGAGGCGTTGAGATGAATTGCCTTGTTTCCCTAATGAAATACCACTATCACACTCTTTGAGCGGCCCCAATAGCATCCTTACTGTTGGTTTAATCGGTCCAAATCGGCTTTCCAGCATTGTAAAACATCTCCTAGTTTTCCAATGAAAAACCACTATCAAATTTTGTGAGTGGCCCCAATGGCATCCTTACTGTTGGTTTAAACTGGTCAAAATTGACTTTTCAGCATTATTAAAAATCCCTTTGTTTTCCCAATGAAAAACCACAATCACACTTGTGAGTGGCCCCAATGGCATCCTAACTGTTTCGTCTCAATCGAAATCAATGCAACCCTGTTAGCAACGGCCGTTGTTGAATGGCAACCACCTCTTATAAAAAGGGCATGCAGCGTCATGCTAATCATCAATTTTATTTTGCCATCGCCCGGCAACTATCAGCAGCAGCAAGTAACCCTTGTAAATTAAGTTAGAAATTAAATTAGTATTGCTGGTGTAGCCGACCAGTGTTCATCTTTCCGTCGATTGATTCCGTCCTGGCGGCAGGAGCAACGTCAAACCCCAGCTCTTTTCAGAGCTCGCAAAGTTGAATCAATTGACGCTTGCCTCCTCCACGCCCACCCTGCCGAATACAGTCCACTCCGCAACAAAGGTGCCCTCCGAGATCGAACATCAATTTGGTCCATCCCGAACCGGATGACGAGCAGTTCCAAGAAGCTTTCGCCGTGAAAGTTTGCCCTGAGACGACCCTACCAAAGGATCCAGATCGCCTGCCGCCTTCGAAGTGAAAAACACGGCCCGTTACCTGGCAACCTGCCAACCAAACAAACTGCTACTACTGTTGCCAATGCCAACCGCGTGCTGCGAAACAAAGTGAAAAAATCAAAATGAATCGAGACAGTTGCGCACGATGTCGGTACCGAGCAACACCCAGCTGTCGGTTCACGCACTCAGGCTCCACATCAGGATCGTTCCACGGATTTCGACGAATGGGAGACCCAACTGGATGAAGCTACAGCCAAGGAATACCGAGAAGTTGAGTCGCCAACGGTATGCAGCAAAAATGAAATTGATGCGGATCAAGCAGACGGTGATCAACTCGACGCTAGGATTGGCACAACTTGGTTTGCTATCAAGAGTCTGGCGGTCAACTATGCCGGTACAACCAATTCCACAGCAAGATAATTGCCATCGTTCCTGATGAAGCACTGGATGTACTAGACGATGAATACATAACCTTCGAGCAATTATATTACGCCGTCTCTAACTCTGTGGAAGAGCTACTGCTGGAAGCAAGGATCAGGCCGCACTGAGAGTTCCTCCTGCCGTTCAGCTGCGCCCCAGGTAATCATCCAGCAACCATTGAAAGCACCAATCCCAACGTTCATTGGAAGCTACGACGCGTGGCCCAAATTCAAAGCCATCTTCCAGGACCTGATGGCTAACTCGAGAATACCAACGCCATTAAATTGTATCACCTCGATAAAGCTCTCATCGGAATGCTGCTGAAATCTAGATGCGAAAGTACTAAGCGAGGGCAATTGCAGCAAGCAGGAAATTTTGTCGGACCGGTACGAGAACAAGCGGTGCTAGTAGAGACTCACATCCGTGGGTTGTTGTCCCTGAAGAAAGCCAGCCAGGGAGGAATCGCA
This sequence comes from Aedes japonicus, assembly GCA_034211315.2. Classification (NCBI taxonomy): domain Eukaryota; kingdom Metazoa; phylum Arthropoda; class Insecta; order Diptera; family Culicidae; genus Aedes; species Aedes japonicus. The sequence goes on along the minus strand of JASCZW010000455.1, from coordinate 12,190 downwards.
TAAACACCTTCGAACTCTGCTAAACGAAGCCAACCGCCACGTCGAGAAGTTTGCACTTCGCTTCAGCAACAGATCACCGGGTTCCGGGCACATCATTGTGTATCTGATAACTTCGGCCCTTGACAAGTCGACCCGTAAGTCCTGGGAGGAGGGCCAGAAGAAAGGAGAACTTCAAAGTATGTACAAGTCATCGAGTTCCTGAAATCCAGATGCAGATTCTGAAGGCATGAAAAAAAGCGTTCAGCCAACAGTCAAGCCAGCGGTAGCTACCTTCAAACCCCAGCCCCAGAGAAACCCACGCGAGATTTCGGCCAGTGAATCTCGGCGTGTGACATTTGTGGTGGTGATCGTGGTACAAAGTGTACTGCGCGTTAACCTGACCGCAGCAGAAGAACGAGAAGATACGAGCCGCAGAATTTTGTTTCAACTGCCTGCGTAAGGGGCACCGTTCAAGGACCCATTCAGCAAAGTGTGCCACGGTGTCAGCGCCGGCACCACGTTACTCCATGAAGATAGGGCACCCAGCCAGGAGAAAACGCGAATGTTTCTCTTCCCGCAGGCTTGATGGCCAGCCCGCCACCGATTCCAGCTGCTCCGAGTCAACCATCGACTTCGGTGCAGAAGATTCCTGCCCTAGTGGAAGCACAAGTGGTGCAAGTGTTTGACAAGCAAAATCACCCTCATCCATGCCGTGTCCTGCTGGACAGCGGATCCCAAGTAAACTTCGTGACGGAAGAGACGGCCAAGCGTCTGGCGGCAGAAAGCAACCAGCCGCGTTCTATCGTTGGCATCAACGCCCTGCGGTCCACGCCCGAACAAAGTTACCTAAAGTTCAAGTCCAGAGTATCCAACTTCCAAGCCAGCCTAGAGTGCCTAGTGACGCCGAAGCGCTGGGCACAATACCATCGTCGAAGATCCAACATCGTCAATTGGAACATCCTGATAGGAGTGGTTCTGGCCGATCCCGAGTTCCACACGCCAAACAAGGTGGATCTGCTAATCGGCGCAGAGCTGTTCTTTGATTTGCTGAAGCCAAGCCAGCTCATCCTGGAAGACAACCTGCCACAGTTGCGAGACACTCACCTTGGGTGGATCGTATCTGGTGTTATCATCGAGCCACAGATTTCCAACATTTCCGTCCAGCGTTCAACCACGCTTCGCTATGGGCGGCGAGCAAATATTGCGCGCAATTCCCAGCCATCGGTGAATTGTGCAAGCGCGCCAACCGATGGCATGCGGCTTTTCTTGCCGCTATACCAACGACAGGTCGAAGGTTTATCGTGGAATGCCATTCAACAGCGATCAGGTGAACATTGTCGCGCGCCACGGCACAAAAATCATTTCCTGATGTTGAAAACGCCTGATAAACAATCCCGAACTACAGGCGCAGTACAAAGATTCATTCAGGAGTACGAGGCTCTCGGACATTGTCCGCGAAATCAACGAAGCTAATGATCAACCCAACCAGCAGAGTACTATCTTCCGCATCATGCAGTACTTCGCCCGTTCAGCTCGAGCACGAAGTGTCGTGTCGTGTTCGACGCAGTGCCAAGTCATCGGCTGAACAGCGCTCCCTAAACGAAGTCCTGCAAGTCGGCCCGGTTGTACGGAAATGATCTGCATTTCATCGTTCTACCAGGTTTCGCCAGATTCAGAATTGCATTCTCCGCAGACGTCGCCAAGATGTACCGGCAAGTTTTCACATGCGCCGAAGATCGACGTTTCCTGCGAATTTTCTGGAGGTCACCGTGATACAACCGCTACGGGTGCTAGAACGTTGTACCGTTCCTACCCGGTACAGCATCCCTCCCCGCGGATTAACGCGACACGCTGGTCGAGGAAGAAGGTGAGTTTTTCCCCATTTGCCGCTCGCATTGTAAAGGGAGGAGATGTATATGGACGATGTGCTCTCCGGCGCAGACTCGGTGGAAAGATGCCATCGAGCCCAAAGACAACTGAAGCAGCTCATAGGAAGTGGTGGTTCCGATCCATAAATGGGTCATCGATTACGCAAGAGTTTCTCGAGTGCATTCCTGTAGAAGATCAAGAAAAATGATACCATTAGAGAACGTGGCGTTAACCAAGCGATCAAGATTCTCGGCCTGCTCTCGGATCCGACGGCCGATACCCTGTACATCGCAAACCATCCAAACCAACCGCCTTCATCCACCTTAACGTGTCACCAAAGGGTGATGTATTCAGAGATGCCGAATTCTTCGACCCTCTTGGGCTGGTCTCTGGTATCGTATCGGCAAAACTCCTGGCTCAACGATTGTGGCAACTCAAAATCGGATGGGATGATCCGGTCGACGAAGAAACAGCGCAAAAGTGGCGAGAACAGCTTCGGTGTCCATGCTGCCCAGCTCTCGCTATTCCAAGATGCGTCACGGTCGACAGAGTGGTGCAAACACGAACACACGGATTCTCCGATGCCTCAACCGTGGCATACGGCGCCTGCGTTACCTGCGAAGTCTATTTTCCCGATGGATCAGCCAAGCTGTGCCTACTTACCAGCAAGTCGAAGAGTTGGCTTCTCTACGCGGCCTTTCCATCCCTCGAAAGGAGTTATGCGGCGCTCTACTGCTGACCCGATTAGTATTGAAGGTGCTACCCGCCCTGAGTATGGAATTCCAGGGAGACTGTGTTGTAGTTGGCGATGGCACGATTGTCTGGCTGGATCAAGAAACCGCTAAACCAACTCAATTATTCGTCGAAACCGAATCGCCGTGATCAAGAACACACAGGTGGATACCGATGGGAATACGTTCGATCCCTGCAGAACCCAGCCGACGTCGTCTCTCGTGGTCAACTACCTGAAGCTTTGGAAAACAACAAACTTTGGTGGAATGGTCCCGAGTTCCTCCAACGAGTAAAGTATAACGTCGACCCACCCGATGATGTTCCAGATCCTTGCCAGAACTGAAGAAGCACCCGTCACAGCAGCTGTTGAAGTATCGAACCATTTTCGTTTCTCCAGATACAGCTTCCGCAAAATCCAACGCGTAATGGGGTACGTATTGCGATTCGTTGGCAACTGTCAAATCAAGAACCCCACCGAGCGAATGTCAAGCAAGCATCTGACGATTACGGAACTACGCCAAGCAACCGAAGCTATTTTCCACGTAGTTCAACAAGTTCATTTGGCGGACGAAATTCAACGAGTTGCTGATCACGAACCCTGCAAGAAATTGGCAAACCTGCGCCCTGTTTACGTCGACGGCTTACTTCGTGTCGGTGGCCGACTGGATCGCTCACAGCTACCGTTCGAGAGCCGTCATCCCATCATCCTACCGGACAAGGACCCGGTGGTACGCCTTCTAGTTCGGCAGATGCGTGGAACGCTTCACGTCCGGACAGTCCGGCCTGATGAACGCCATGAGACAACGGTATTGGCTCCTAAACGCGCGGTCCACAATCCGGCAGATTACACGTAAGTGTGTGAGATGCTTCCGAATTAATCCAACGATGGGAAACCTGCCAGCATCAAGAGTGGTACCGTCGCCCCCATTTGCCATAACTGGAGTGGACTACGCCGGTCCCTTCCTGGTGAAACAAGGTGTTCGTCGTCCTGCCGTGGTGAAATCCTACGTCGCCGTCTTTGTCTGTATGACGACCAAGGCCGTCCATCTGGAAGCAGTAACAGACTTGAGCACCGATGCGTTCTTGGCGGCCCTAAAACGATTCCTTGGACGACGAGGAATGGTCCAGCAGCTGCACTCGGATAACGCAACAAACTTCCGAGGTGCACACAACGAATTGAATGCCTTATATCAACAGTTCCAAAGATCGCTTAAGCCGTTGAAACCATCAAGAAATTTTGTCGCACCCGTGAAATCCAGATGGCACTTTATCCCGCCGGACTACCGGAATTCTGCGGCCTTTGAGGCTGCAGTTAAGTCCACCAAGAGCCATTTGAAGCGAATCGTCGGCAACGTGAAGCTGACGTTCAATGTCCACAGTTTGGTGGAAATAAACCCGGTGCTAAACTCGCGGCCGCTTTTTCACCATATCCAGCGACCCAGCAGATCCGATGGTAATTACACCCGCTCATTATTTGATCGGACGTCCCCTCGCCGCCATACCTGAGCCATCCTTGGAGGACATCAATGCAACTCGCCTAACGAGATGGCAACATCTGCAACTCATGCGCGAACATTTCTGGCGCGCTTGGAGTCGTGACACCTGAATACTCTTCAACCGAGGAAGAAGAATCTTCGGACAATGCCGAACATCCGGGAAAACATGGTCGTGTTGCTTCGACCGAAACCAGCCCCACTTAACTGGAAGTTAGGTCGCATTACAGCCGTATACCCTGGTGACGACGGTTTAGTCCGAACCATAGATGTCCTGGTTAAGTGCCATCCTCCGACGCCCCATCAACAAGCTTTCGGTACTGCCCATCGAAGACAACGTTCAACCTTCTGGTAATGTTGAGTAACCTCAACCGGGGAAATTATGTTTCGTCTCAATCGAAATCAATGCAACCCTGTTAGCAACGGCCGTTGTTGAATGGCAACCACCTCTTATAAAAGAGGCATGCAGCGTCATACTTGCTAATCATCAGTTTCATTTTACCATCGCCCAGCGACTATCAGCAGCAGCAAGTAACCCTTGTAAATTAATAAGTTAGAAGAGAATTAAATTAGTATTGCTAGTGTAGCCGACCAGTGTTCATCTTTCCGTCGATTCCCGTCCCTGGCAAAGAGCAACGTCAAACCCCCAGCTCTTTTCAGAGCTCATAAAGAGTTGAATCAATTGACGCTTGCCTCCTCCGCCCACCCTGCCGAATACAGTCCACTCCGCAACAAAAGGTGCCCTCCGAGATCGAACACTAACTGTTGGTTTAAACCGGTCAAAATCGGCTTTTCAGCATTATTTAAAACAACTTTGTTTTCCCAATGAAAAACCACAATCACACTTTGTGAGTGGCCCCAACAGCATCCTTACTGTTGGTTTAAATCGGTTCAAATCGGAAATCGGTACTAATGTTCAAATATTTTACTTGATAGCTCATCGTTAACCAAAACGAACCCTGCTGCTACCCAATCCTGTTATCCAAAATCCCAGTGAATTCTCGTGGAAGTGCAGTGGATTCCGCGGCTTCCAATAAAGCGAGTATCACGTCTACATATTCCTACCCTTTCCTGCATTCGGACGGGGCTGGCGCCGGTATTGCCTTAGTTTGGGATCACCAGTTTTTACACATTGAAGATGTATGTTAGTCCCATGCATCATCTGTTGGTTCTCTGTGTAATAACAGCTGATCTGGCAACAACGGAGTAGCAACCTCGGGCGGTCAATCATGCTTATGCTAATTTCGCCTAACAATTGCTTCAATAATCTGAGCACCTCACTTACTCCATTCGAATTTTGCCAATGGTGACAGAAACAGCTATTACTGAAAAAGACGTCACTACTAGTTTTTCACAGAATACCTCGGGACAGAACATCAATGATGTTGAAGAGGGTGTTTTTGAAAACGCGTTCCGTTTACCCGTTGTTCAACCTTATAAGGCAAAGATAAACCAATAACTTGTCAACCTTGCACAGCAAATAATCCAGACATATTTATTGGCAAAATTTCATGAAAAATTCCACATAATACTGGTGTGTTCACAAATGAATAGAAGTCTCTGAGAAACATAAATGAAAAATTTAATAACAATCGCTTTTTGAACATCAATCGATTTTTTGCTAGGTCGAAAATTAGTAAACTTACCTACTTTAGTATCAAAATATACAAAATTTTGTTATTGAATAAAATTTCCATGGCTGAAACTATACTACTCAAATTGTTTCATTGTTTGCATCAGTATCTATTAGTTTACTACGGTGCGCAAAATTAAGAACACAAGTGTGCAAAATTTGGAATATCTTAATTTTAGTGTGCATAATTAGAAACACATACATCAGTTCAGAATTATTATTTTTTATAAATTTATGATCATTTACGAGGTGTACTGCATTGCGCTGTTTTACTAGGCTTGAGACAACGTATTATGACCAAACCAAGAATTGTGTAACTCTTTTTAGGCCTTTTCAGAAATAATTTCAAACTTATAATTTCTTAAATGCGCATAATATTAATATTACGGTATTCTAGTTGATAATCTGTCAAGACAATGAAAACAAAGCGACCTTTCTCAAAGAAAAGTTAACGAAAGATTACAGTAAGATGAAAACTAAATGTGATATAGAATTCGACAATTGTGAAGAGAAATCAAATTTTGATTTTTGTTTGATGTTGATAGCAAAATAAGATTTCGAATTGCTATCTTTATGATGTTAGACTTTACTCGGGCAGTGGTCTGCCAGTGCGGGGACTGAGAAAATTACAATTACGAAACAATATTAACTCATAAAAATATATTTTTGATATGTTTCTAAATCTAAATGTTATAGCACCAACAAGTTGTATACCGAATGTGAAGAAAAAAAGCATTGGAAGCGGAGCGTCAACTGAAGGCGATGTTGGGAGGGGCACGATTCCCAATTCGCAAATGGTGTTCCTATTCGGTAGATTTCTAGGAAACCATTCCACACGACGATCGAAAAACCCCGAAGCCCTTGGAAGACAGCGATATCAACCAAGCCATTAAGGTTCTTGGTCTACTCTGGGATCCGACATCCGACGAGTATCTACTCGCTGGAGAACTGGATTTAGCCACAACAACGAACAAACCCTGGACGAAGCGAAGAAGCTACTCCGAAATGGCAAAGGTATTTGATCCCCTAGGTTTGTTTTCACCATCCATCGTGCTGGCCAAATGGCTGGTGCAACAGTTATGGCACCATTAACAGGGCTGGGAAGATTCTGTAGACGACATCATCAGTCAACAGTGGAACGAGCTGCGACAATCGTTGTACGTATTAAAACAGTGTTCAATTCCACGCCAAGTAACCATCGAAGGAGCAGTGCAATTCGAACTACATGGATCCGCGGACGCCTCCACGAAAGCATACGGAGCGTGTCTGTATATAAGTAACATTCTTCCTGACGAAACAACCTCGTCACGCTTGCTGACCTGCAAGTCGAAGGTGGCGCCTCTCCACGACATGTCGATTCCGCTCAAGGAATTGTGCGCCGCGCTCCTACTATCTCGCTTGGTGGACAAGGTAATTGAGAACATTAACATCCATTTCGAACAGGTGACCTTGTGGTCTGACAGCCAAGTTGTGTTGGCTTGGCTTAAGAAGCATCCATCTCAACTAGAGGTATTCGTTCGCAATCGTACAGCAGAGATATGGAGCCTCACTGAAGGCTATCAGTGGAGCTATGTCCGGTCTCATATCAATCCGGCAGACATTGTTTCGAGGGGTATGTTGCCAATCGATCTCATCAAGAGTGGACTATGGTGGGACCGTCTTAATTTCATCAACGAGTCGACCATCGCAATGGAGCCGCTGCAAGAAATCGCCGACAGCGAGCTGCCTGAATTAAAGCCTTCGACAGTGACGACGACTGCAATCATCGAGCAACCGCTACCAGTCTTTCGGAAATAAGATTTTACGAAATACGAATCATCGCATGGGTTCTCCGTTTCGTGAACAACATGAGGAAGCAAGCAACCGAACGTGAAACGAAGCAATGCTTGACCATCGATGAGCTTCGCCAATCATTGTTGGTGATTGTTCGGGTGGTGCAACACGTCGAGCTGAGTGACGAGATCCAGCGTCTTCAGTCAAATTTGAAAAGCAAGCGAATCGGACCGCTCAACCCAATCTATGTCGACAACGTTCTGCGTGTGGGTGATAGCCATTCGCGTCTACCTGACGAATCGAAGCATCAGCACATCTTGCCGCACAGTAGCCCAGTGATTGAGATGCTGATACGGACGATGCACATAGAACAGCTTCACGTTGGTCCTAACGGATTGCTAGCGACAATGCGACAACGGTTCTGGCTGACGAATGCCAGATCAACAATACGAAAGGTTACCAGGTCATGCTTGACATGCTTCCAAACGAATCCAGCCGATGTTAAGCAGCTAATGGGTCAATTAACTATGCAACGTGTAACTCCTTCGCCGCCATTCTGTTTCACTGGTATCGATTATGCCGGACCCATTGTTGTGAAGCAGGGATCCTATCAACCGAAACAGATTAAGGCATACATTGCAGTTTTTGTGTCTTTCAACAAAAGCTATCCATCTGGAATTGGTGTCTGACCTGACCACCAACGCTTTTATCGCAGCTCTTCGATGATTCATTGGACAGTATGGAATGCCATCATAAATCCATTCGGACAATGGTGCACGAACTCTATAAGCTATTCCGCCGAGAAACCGAAGCCGACCGCATCATCAAGTATTGCCAGATCAAGGAGATTGATTGGCACTTTATTACGCCCGGTGCTCCTGAGTTTGGTGGCCTGTGGGAGGCAGCCGTAAAATCGACGCACCTGAAACGGATAGTAACAAATGCAGTACTTAGTTTTGAGGAAATGACTACCGAGTTACGGGAGATAGTAGCAGTGTTGAATTCTCGTCCACTGTTTGCCGTTTCCAACGATTCAACCGACCCTGAGGTAATAACACCAGCCCATTTCTTGATCGGCCGACCAAGGAACGCGTAACCAGAGCCATCCAATAACGAAACCCAAATCAGTCGATTGTCCCGCTTGCAACATTGTTAAATCATGCGCGAGCACTTCTGGAGAGCCTGGTCCAGAGAATATTTGATCAGTCTAATTGTAATTGTAATTTCTCAGTCCCCACCCTGGCAGACCACTGTCCGCCCATCTGCGTTTGGGCTAGGCGAGAACCTACCAAGCCTACCCGTTGATATGCCCTAGACCATATAGCACACCGGGATCTTCCACAAGCAGGCGCCGGTTATTAACTAACCAGTCCCAACAAGTGTTAGATTCATTACATAGAGGATAGTAGGAGGCAGAAAGTGAAGCAAGAGAGAGAGGGGCGTTTGAATGCTGAAACGAAAACGAAATAATGATTTAGTGATTATTGTAATTGATAAGTTCAAGTATGAATAGTTCTCATCTGTTTCTTCTCCTATTGGTTGTTGTTGCACTGATACAAGTGCAAGTTTGTCATCCAACTTGCTCTTTGATTTCCACTACCGCTCGTATATTATGCGGGACGCATTTACATACATGGAAAGATAGTAAACATAATAAAGATATTCGTTAGTGGTAACATATATTACGCTCTCATCATTTGTTTGTGTGATGGTTAAATGTTTTAATTTAGTACCGATTTCCGATTTGAACCGATTTACACCAACAGTAAGGATGCTATTGGGGCCACTCACAAATTGTGATGGTGGTTTTTCATTGAGAAAACAAGGTAATTTATATTAAAGCATGAGAGCCAATTTAGGTCAGCTTACACCAACAGTACAGACGCTGTTGCAACCACTCACAAAATGGAATAGTGATTGACTGGTTCCTAGATATGTGGCCCAGCGAGTTTGGCGAACGAATAATATGGATCACCGTTAATTATGATCCCCACCACCCGCCCACCACACCCGGCGAACCAACACATCTCACGGAGAAGCAGCCTTATTGTTCTTCTTTGTTCACTCGATCACTCGCGCCACCGAACAATAGGTAAACGAAACAATAGAAAACGCGATATTCCCGAAAACAAAACTTTTCGCAATACACCCTCGACACAAATGTTCACAACCGATGCCCGAGGCAGGCTCCTTGATTTTCGCAAACTGTCAACTTGCACAACTACAGTCTTAAACCCATTTCACAACTGGAACCGATATCTGCAATAAGCAAGCTGAACGTCCCAAAGAGTAATCTACACTTTGAATCACGATTGAAGGATTTCGCGAAATAAGCGCCTATTTTCAAGTTTATGCTTCTATTGATTTCCATGCTCATCTGTTTAGCACCAACCGGGGGAGACTTGGTCCTGTACCCAATGTTTTCCTTATCTCCAATCCGCTCAACAAATCGCAATGTATTGTGATATAGTGGGCGGAATATTATAATTTGAGATAATTCAATACAGACGTCTTCCAAACTTGGAAGATCGACAGGTAATCGGTGTGTAACCACCTGGTACCTCATAGCAAGATGCTTAGAGGCGGACCGGAAGAGTTGATAAGCTACCTCCCCCAATATTTGATCAGTCTACAACCTCGGAAAAATAAATGGACGACCGATGGACAACGTTAAGCCAGGTATGGTGGTGCTTCTATACGACAACAATCGACCGCCGCTAAGCTGGAAACTCGACCGAGTAATTTCGGTATACCCCGGTGCCGACAACTTGGTTCGAGCTGTGGACGTTTTGAGTGAAGGAACGGTCTATAGACGTCCAATCACAAAACTTTCTATACTACCAACAGAGGATAACCAACGCCTACTTGACGACAATACGACGAAGTAGTAGGAACGAAACGTTCCAACGAGGCCGGTTTATGTTGCGTCCAAGCCGCAAGAAAGAACTAGAACAAAATATGTCCCGCCTTTTTGACAACGAACATCACTTACAACAGCTGACCGATGAATGAAGAAGACCGCTACGAAGAAGGAAGAACGGCTATAAAAAAACAAGCGCATCGTAGTATTTATTTAATCATTCTAGTTCGATCAAGCGACACGTACGTGTAGGGTAAATATAAAAGCTTAGAAATAAAAATTGTATCCTCTCCATATAAAATAAAAATAAACCTTGGTCTTTGAAATAATTAATTATAGTTTCCATGTGTTCACCACATAAAATAATTTTGTGCCTTATGATTAAACACATGCTTTCGCGAGAGAAAAAGAAAACACGGAACCTGCAGTGATACGTGAACCAATCAGAAGAGCCAGAGCAAAAAACCGTGGGAATCATTTCTATTTGTCGCGCAAAACCCGCGAGCCAATCAGAAACGCGCATAATGAGTGGAAAGAAACTCGCGCGTGAAGCGAGCAAATAAAAGCGCGAGTAGTATTGCAGATCAAGCATTCATACAACGATCGCAAGGAAGAGCAGTCGACCTTCCACTCGCTAACAAGAAGCAACAACCGTCAACCCAAACGTCTCTAGCAAACGGAGGAAGCGAAGAAGCCGTACAGCCTACAGCCAGCCACCCACTAGCTGACGAGAAGCGACAACTGCCAACCCCAACGACTGAAGCCATCAAAGCAAGCGGAGAAACCCCACAGCCTACAGCCAGCCAGCCACCCACCGGCCGCACTAGTGAGAGTTTTTAAGAGTTCTCTCTCACTATAGTGCCGCTCTACTTGGGTAGCAACCGCGTCACAGAAGCACGGACGACTACTTTCCACGTGAGGTTTCTCTCGCTGGAGTGGGAACGGACGTTTGGTTGTTCTAACCGATAAGCCCGTCAAGATGGCGAGCAAGACCCTCGTTCACGATAGTACGGCTCTCTCGGATCAAAGTTTTTTCCTCGTTTTTCCATCTCGTTCGTTTTCTCGCGATTGCGCGTCCGGTTCGTGGCATTTCACCAGCTTGATAGCGTTGGCAAGCCAAAGAGAAGCATGGCAAGAGTGTGCAACCTTTTCCGCTCGACCTATTGCATCGGCAATGGGTCGTAAAAGCCAACAAGTGGTGACAACCACGCCGGCGGCATCAGCTCCCGCAAGCACCCCGAACTGCTCCAAGCGGCAACGGCATGACGACGCCGATTCATCGGATCCCAACGCCCGATTACTAGCAAGCAATCGGTTTGCTGCACTCCCGGTACAGGAGGTACCGAAGGAAGTGAAAATCCCACCGCTTTTCAACACGTCCAAAAACATTGCAGCACTCGAAACTGAGCTTTCAGCAATTAAACTTACTCCGCTGTTCAAGCTGTGCAGTACGGGCACAAAGATAATTTGCTCGACTGAAGCTGAGTACCGTGCTGCTGGCGCTCATCTGATCGCCAAGCAACACGAGTTTTATACTCATGACGCTCCCGGAAACAAGCCGATGAAGGTGATTTTGCGTGGCCTCCCAGAGTACACGCCGGAAACCATTTTTGCCGAGCATTCGCAAGCAGGCGTCTACGAAGTCTCGGTTTGGTCAACGCCGCTTACCACCTCGAATGGACGAGGAGAATTTCCTAGCGCTCTGATACCAAGTGCCGAATCTGCAGCCAGTTCCATTGAACCATCGCCATGCAAACCGCCTGTCAGCATCCGTTCAGCAACGATTCGCGGCTGCCGCCGCCGCCCCCATGCCGGCTCCTCCTCCAGGCTGGAGCAATCTGTGTTGCAGTA